>MU227039.1:161485-178795 GCA_018584345.1 Thuja plicata
AAGGTAAATACAAAGGCAAGTTACCACTTGTATGCTTTAATTGTAAAGAGATTGGACACTTTGCTGCAAGATGTCCTAATAGAAGAAAAGATGACAGAGTTAATGACAGATCTTTTGAGAAGAAATCCGATAGAGGTGATAACAAAGATTACAGAAGTTACTGACAATCAGAAAGAAGAGATACCCGAGACTACAAGGACAAAGGCAAGAAAGCCAGCTACCTAGCTGCTTGCAAAGATGAAGATACTAACACTGAACTTGATGAAGACATCGAGATGGTGTTTGTGGTTGTGAAAGATGATTCAGATGAAGATGAAAGGTATGTAGATACTACACTCATATCTAAGGTTAGCAAGAATGACATCTAGATTATAGATAGTGGCTGCACTCACCACATGACCGGTGAAAAAGAAAAGTTTAACACTTTTGAGTATTACAATGGTGGTACAGTAAGAATGGGTAATGATACACCTTGTCCAGTTGAAGGTAAAGGAACTATAATGTTGAATAACCTGATCAAATGTGAAAATGATTATTGGGTAAAAGGATTGAATTATAATCTAGTGAGTGTTTCTCAGCTGAATAATTCAGGTCATAGAGTAGCATTTGAGAATAAGAAGGCAAAGATCTTCAATGAATCAAGAAGATTGATTGGTACCAGTGAACAGACAAAAGGTAACTTATTCTATCTGAATGATACTAACACCACTTGCTTAATGACTAGAAACGAAGACATATGGTTGTGGCACAAAATATTGTGTCATGTGAATTTTAACAACATGATGGAAATAAGTAGAAGGAGAAATGTAAGAGGCTTACCAGAGATGTCAAAGTCTGACAACATCATGTGTAAGAATTTTCAAAAAGGTAAGATGACAAAGTCTAGTTTCAAAATTAAAACCCATACATCTGATTACATTCTAGAATTAGTCCATACTGATCTATGTGGACCAATGAGGACAAAGTGTTATTATGGAGATAGATATTTTATTCTCTTGTTGATGATTACTCTAGAATGATGACAGTTATGTTTCTAAAAGATAAATATGAAGCATTCAAGATGTTTAAATGGTATAAGGCTTTGGTAGAGAAACAAAGTGGTAAGGATTTGAAATGCTTGAGATTAGATAGAGGAGGAGAGTTTATATTAGATGAATTCACTAACTTCTACAATGAGCATGGTATAAAAAGATAGGTTTCTGCACCAAGAACACCAAAATAAAATGGGATTGCTGAGAGAAGGAACAGATCCATAGTTGATTGTGCTAGAAAACTGATGATAGAGAAAGACATCACCCAAATATTCTAGAGGGAAGCTTTCAGTACTGTTGTCTACACATTAAACATAGTACAATTGAAGAAGGACACAAAGAAGACACCCTATGAGCTATGGTATGGTAAAACACCCAATGTAAGTTACTTCAAAATCTTTGGTAGTCAATGTTATATCTTAAAGGATGATAGAAATGGAAAGATTGACACCAAGAGTGATGAAGGTATATTTCTAGGGTATTCCACCAAGAGCAAGGCTTATAAATGTCTTATCAAAGCTTCTAACAAAATTGTTGAAAGTGCAAATGTGAAGATAGATGAATTTGCAGAAAAGAATGAGCTGGAAAGCACAAAAGAACCAGAGGACTATAACAAGTTTGTATATTGTGAAGAACCTAACACTCTATCTGAGCAACAAAATGTTGTAACCGATGGTCAGGATAATGATCAAAATAATGTGCAAGGTGATGAAAAACAGAATGAAGGACAAAATGATGATCAAGATCATAGACAAAGAGATGAACTGATTCTTGCCAGATATGTAAGAAGGAACCATCCGGAGATCCAGATCATAGGAGACAAGAAAGATGGTACAAGAACAAGAAGTAAGTCTCTAAACACAAGTTGTTTAATTTGTGATTTTGAGCCAAAATCTGTCAATGTTGCACTTGATAATGAAGAATGGATAAGTGCTATGAATGATGAGATTGAGCAAATTGAGAAAAATAAGACATGGTCACTTGTACCAAGACCAGATGACAAGAATTTCATCGGTACTAAATGGATATTCAGGAACAAGCTGAATGAGAATGGAGAAGTCACAAGGAATAAAGAAAGACTAGTATGCAAGGGGTATGCATAAGAAGAAATTGACTATGGAGAGACCTTTGCACTCATTTCTAGGCTAGAAGGAGTAAGAATACTACTTGCTTATGCTGCATTCAAAGGATTCAAGGTATACCAGATGGATGTCAAGTTAGCATTCCTAAATGGAATACTTGAAGAAGAGGTATACATTGAGAAACCATAAGGTTTTGTAGATCCAGACAAGAGAAACATGGTATGTAGACTTCATAAAGCCTTGTATGGATTGAAACAAGCTCCTAGAGCCTAGTATGAACGACTTCATTCCTATCTTATAAGTATTGGATTTGTAAGGACTAGTGAAAACAATAATCTTTATTTGAAGGAAGATACTGATGCTAACACTTTGATTGTTGAAATATATGTTGATGACATCATATTTGGAGGCAATGATATGCTATGCAAATAATTTTCCAATGAGATGAGCAAAGAGTTTGAGATGTCTATGTTTGGACAGATCAAGTTCTTTCTTGGTCTACAGATCTTACAACAATGTGAAGGTATTTTGATTACACAGTCCAAATACATTAAAGAGGTCCTGAAAATATTCAAGATGGAAGATTCTAAATCAGTTGGAACACCGATGACTACTGGATGTAAGTTGACAAAGGAGGACAAGACATCAGAGGTAAATCAGACTTTGTATAGATCAAGGATTGGAAAACTCATGTATGTTGTACACACTAGACCAGATATTGCACATGCAGTAGGAACTGCTGCTATATTTTCTGCTAACCCCAGGGAATCACATATGAGTGTTGTGAAAAAGAATTTTAATATATCTGAAGAATACCAAGGAATATGGCTTATGGTATAGAAGAGAAGGAAATTTTGAACTTAAGGTGTTTACCGACGCTGATTGGGATGGAAATCTTGATGACCGGAAGATCACAACTAGAGGAGCATTCTTTATGGGTGATAGACTTGTCACATGGATTAGCAAAAAGCAAGGATGCATCTCTCAGTCTAATGTAGAAGCAGAGTATGTTTCTTGTGCTACAAATTGCTCAAATATTGCATGGATCAAATAGTTGCTGGAAGGTATGCATATGAAGATCCTAGAACCAGTAATTGTCTATTGTGATAACACCAGTGCAATAAATATTTCCAAGAATCTAGTCATGCATGCTAAGACTAAACACATTTCCATCAAGTATCATTATTTGAGAGGACAAGTTCAAGCAAAAGAGGTGATACTTGAGTATGTGCAATCCAAATAAAAATTAGCTGATATCTTCACCAAGCCACTCCCCAAGGATGCATTTGAGTACTTGAGAAAGAGACTAGGGGTCAAACCCTTGTCTACCAGTCAATAAAATGACTAGAAGGTTGCATCAGCCTACATATTATCAGAATATCATTAATGTTGATGCAAGCAAAAAGATGAACTTCAAGAATACATCTATATACATGCATGTATATATCAACACCTAGCGCCAGAGCATATTGTTATATTGCTGATGGATAAGGGAAATTCAAGGAATATATTATAGATGAAGAGAAACGATTGTTTGACATTAATGTAAGATATTTGTGAGATATTTGTTTGGCATTATTGTCAAAGGGAGAGAGATTATCAATATTATCACATTCTTTAGAAAAGGGAGAGAGATTATCCATTATCACATTACTCCAATAGGGAGAGATTATATCCTTAGGGAAAGAAATTATATGGAAAGATTATACAAAGGGAGATTTGCTGACAAGAGAACAAGACATCAAAAGAAAAGAACAATCAAGGGAGAGAAATTGACACAAGGAGAGAACACAACACATCAGAAGACAGAGAGCTGCAAGAATCAAATCTAAGCTAAAACAGAGCTTACTGATGGTCAGACATTTATCAGTTAACAAATCAAAAAGATTGGTAGTTTGATGAATCTCAACTGTTGTATTTCATATTGTATTAGAAATAGTGTACTATGATAATATAGTATGTTTCCATCAATGCCAAAGGGAGAGATTGATGACATGTAACTGATTGAATATTTGATAATGTTAAGTTGAAGATAATGCAGGTCATTAAATTAGTTAATGGACTGTATTTTCATTGATGTCAACTTGATATCATCTATACAGTCATGTACACAATGCCAAAGACTTCAGAGAACCAAAGTTATGCTTTCAGTAATACATAAAAGTCAAGTATTCACTAAGTGACAAACAACACTGATGGAGTGCACACCGACGGACAGATCAAAGAAGAACAGTCACAGTGATACTCGATGATCAGAAGCATAGTGTTGTCTGACAAAGCAAAACCACAGTGATGCCCGACGAGAAAATTTAGAAGGTTTCTTGATAAGAAAAATTCCAATGATGACCGACAGATGGAGATCACAAAGATAACTGGAGTCTCACCGATGGATCAGTTAGTTGTCATCGACAACTAACTGCAGTAGTGACCGACAGAACAAAGAGTTCAGAAAATGACAAAATATCTAGCTGGCAGAGCTAAATATAGACTTAACTGGTTGTCTACTTTGTTTTATTTGACCAGAGATAAGTGATTGATTTAAAGATGATTTGTACAGTTGGCAAGAAGATATCTATGAGACAAATTAGGATTTATGCTTTAAATCTAATTGGCTAGATTGTTTATCACGCCAAGAATCAAGAAATAATGAATATTATGTCTATATAAGACACAAGCTTAATTCCTTTACGAATGGGATTAAGGGGAGTGAATACAAAGAGGATGCTAAAGATAAACTGATGAAGAACAACTTCATGCAGTGTTGATCAAACAAGCTGAAGGAGAGCTAAGGAATTATGTAGACAACCGACGAACAGTAAGCATAGCATCACAAAGTAGAAAGTGTGTAGCACAAGGATTGAATTGATACATTGGTCAAGTAATGTACTTAAATAGATCTGAAAATCTACAATTCAAGCTAAAATATGAATAGGTCATAGTGTTTTAGTTTAACCATTGAAGAATCAAGTCTCTTAACTGAGCAGGACTTAACAACCTTCTATATATTGAGGTACATCTCAAGGAGTGCCAAAAAGGTTGATTCATGAAAGTAGCATTGGAATTGCTCGATACCTATTGACAATATAAGGAGGCTGATTCAAGGATGGAAGCAATAGATGCCCGATACTAAGTGACAAACTCTATGTATAAAATCCTCTAACAAGGTCACACTTAACAGTGTGTTTGTAACCTTTAATAGGGTTGGATCCTAATAGGGCTCACTTCAGAAGAGTGAAAATTTGGGGTACCGGTCCTAGTGGTTTTTCCCTTAATAGGGTTTCCATGTTAAAATTCATGTGTTATGTGTGTATGATTCATTTCTTTACTATTTTGCATCTTACATAGTTAACTCTAGATTGTTCGGTATACTCTGGTTATTTACTGAGTTTTGGTAAATAGTTATACTGCTTATCGGTAATCAAGAAAGAATAAGGATTGACAGAGAAAACTGACATGCAGTTAATTATTATTAATATTTCATGGCATGCATCTTGAAGGGACATAATAATCTGAGATTTATTGATTGGTGGTTAAGTTTGAAGGATACATTTTTGAGGCCACTGATTCAGCCCCCCCCCCTCCTCTCAGTTATTACTAACATTTTTAATGTGGAAACCCTGTTAAGGGAAAAACTAGTTGGGACCGGTAACCCAAAATTTTCACTCTTCTGAAGTGAGCTCGGTGAAGAGTCACCCCTGTTAAAGGTTACACACACTGTTAGGTGTGACCTTGTTAGAGGATTTAAATAGAATAGTTTGTCACTTGATATCTGACATCTCTATGCTATCTTTATGACCAAACCTTTTGATACTCCTTAGGATGTATCTCAATATATAAAGGATTGTTAAGTTCTTCTCAGTTAAGAGACTTTCTGATCCAATAGTTAAATTGAAACAATATATGATCTATTCATATAAACAACTATACTTTGCAGATGTTCAGACCTATTGTAAGCTCATAATACCTTTCTGATCAATGTCTTCTTTTCAATACGTTTGCTCCACTTCTTTTTTCTCGGTGATGTTGTGCTTCTTTGTTGCTTGGTGTCCACAGAAATCTTTAGCTCTTTATTTAGCTTGATTGATTAGGACTATATGAATTCTTTCACCAGTTTCTCTTCAGCATCCTCTTCTCTATTCACCCCTAATTCATAATGAATTAGCTTGTCTCTTTATAGACATAAATTCATTGTTTCTAAGTCCTTGACTTTCTTGTTCTTGGCGTGATCCGTAATTATTGCCTTTCTTGATTTAAAGCTTTACTTCAGTTTTATCCCGTAGATTTCTCTTAGACAACTGGAATAAAATAGTTTAAAACTATTTCTTATCTCTGGATTTTAACTTGTCGATGAAAACAATATTAATAACCAGTTAACTCCTTTATCTCTTTCCAACAAAGTCTTTTATCATTTCTAAACTTTAGTTCTTTTCGGTTTTTTAACTCCTTGTTAGCTTGGTCAAAACTTCAGTTCTCCTCGGGCATCTTCGTCGGGGTGCACCGACCGTCGGTGTTTGTTTTCACTTTGTGCATATTGAACTTTTATGCATTACTGATAGCATAACCTTTATCTCTCTGGTTCTCAGAAGTATTTGACACTTTGTATATAACCAATCAAATTATATCAAGTTGACATCATTAATGAGAATACAATACATTAACTCATTTAATGTCTTGCATTAACTTTCTACAACTTGTTGATCATCAACTTAGCATCTTCAAATATTCAATCAGTTATAGTTCATCAATCTCTCCCTTTGGCATTGATGGAAACACACTATATTATCACACTACAGTATTACTAATACAATATGAAATATATCAGTTGTAGTTCATCAATCTATCAATTTCATTGTTCTATAAGCAATACAAATGCCTGGCTCTCGGTAAGCTCATATAGCTTAGATTTGTTTCTTGCAGAGTGCTCTCTTCAATCTTCAATACCTTCACTGGATAGATGTAGCAGTTTCTATCTTTGATGTTGTCTCTCCCATTGACTGTTTCTCTCCTTATCTCTCCCTTTGACATCAATATAGAGTACTTTCTCTATTAAGTCATTTCTCCCTTAATTCATCTCTTCCTCATGATACGTCTCTCCCTTTTGATATTCTCTCCCTTACAGGTTACATCTCTCTCAAGGAATCTCAAGTCATCTCTCCCTTATGATAGTCATGATGGATATTTAATATATAATCTCTCCCTTTGGATATTCTCTCCCTTTGACAACAATGCCAAAGTATATCCTTCCTCCTTTTTATAATATACTCTTTGAATTTCCCTATCCATCAGCAATACAATGACTCTGGTGTTCGGTGCATATATGTACCTTGTTGTGTAAGGATGTATCTTTGCAGTCCATCTCTTTTCTTGCATCAACATGAATGATCTTTTGATTATGTGTAGGTTGATGCATCCTCCTAGTCATCTTACTAACCAATAGGCAAGGGTCAAACCCCTAGTCTTTTTCTCAAGTACTCAAATGTATCTTTAGGCAATGGGTTTGTGAATATGTCAGCTAATTGTTCCTTAGATTGAACATATTCTAGTATCACTTCTTTATCTTGCACTTGTTCTCTTAATTAATGATACTTGATAGCAATATGATTAGTCTTAGCATGCATTACTGGATTCTTAGATATGTTTATTGCACTGGTATTATCACAATAGGTAATCACTAGTTCAAGAATTTTCATATTCATACCTTCCAGTAACTGTTTGATCCATGCAATGTTAGAGAAATTTGCAGCAGCAACCACATATTCTTATCCTGTAGTAGATTGTGAGAAGCATCCTTGCTTCTTACTTATCCATGTGACAAGTCTATCACCCATGAAGAATGCTCCTCTAGTTGTGCTATTTTTGTCATCTAAGTTTCCAGCCCAATCAACATCTATATAGATTTGAAGCTCAAATTTGCTTTCTCTTTTATACCATAAGCCATAGTCCTTGGCATTCTTTAGATATCTCAGAATTCTCTTGACATCAGTCATGTGTGATTCTTTTGGATTAGAAGAGAATCTTGTAACTATTCCAACTGCATGTGTTATTATATATGGTCTAGTATGAACAACATACATTAGTTTTCCAATCATTGATCTATACAAGGTCTGATTTACCTCATTTTATTTGTCTTCTTTTGTCATCTTACATCTGGTTTCCATAGGTGTTCCAACTGGCTTGAAATTTTCCATTTTGAATATCTTCAACACTTCCTTGATGTATTTGGATTGTGTGATATATATGCTTGCATCTTGTTGAAGAATCTGTAGACCAAGAAAGAATTTGATCTCCCCAAACATTGACATCTCAAACTCTTTTCTCATTTCATTAGCAAAAGATTTACATAACATATTATTACCCCCAAATATGCTATCATCAACAAATATTTCAGCAATTAAAATGTTATCATCAGTATCTTCCTTTAAATACAGATTGCTATTTTCATTTGTTCTTACAAAGCCAATGCTTATGAGATAGGAGTGAAGTCTTTCATACTAGGCTCTAGGTGCTTGTTTTAATCTATACAAGTCTTTGTGTAGTCTACATACCATGTTTCTCCTGTCTAGATCAACAAACCCTTCTGGTTGTTCAATGTATTATACCTCTTCTTCTAGTATTCTATTTAGGAATGCAAATTTGACATCCATTTGATATACCTTAAATCCTTTGAATGCAGCATAAGAAAGTAAGATTCTTACTCCTTCTAGTCTAGAAATAGGTACAAAGGTTTAACCATAGTCAATACCTTCTTCTTGTGCATACCCCTTGCATACTAACCCTTCTTTGTTTCTTGTGACTTCTCCATTCTCATTCAACTTGTTTTTAAATATCCATTTGATACCGATGAAATTCTTGTCATCCGGTCTAGGTTCTAATGACCATGTTTTGTTCTTCTCAATCTTTTCTATCTCTTCATTTGTATCACTTACCCATTCTTCATTTTGAAGTGTAGTATTAACAAATTTAGGCTCAAAATCACAAATTAAACGTCTAGTGTTTAGTGACTTCTTTTTCTCATTCTAGCCTTCTTGTCTCCTGTGATATGGTTTTGTGGATGGTGTCTTCTGATATACTTGGAAAGTATCAGTTCAACTCTTTGTTCATCATTTTGATCATCATTTTGACCTTCACTCTGATCTTCATCTCTCGGAACATCATTTTGTGCATTTTCCTGATTTTCGATATTTGCAGCCTGATGCTCGGGTGTAATGTTTTGTTGCTCGGGAGTGATACATTGTTGCTTGGGTAGAGTATCAGGTTATTTAGTGTAAACAAACTTGTTGTATTCTTCTGGTTCTTTTATGATTTACTCATCATTTTTCTCTGCATATTCATCTATTTTGATATTTTTACTTTCAATGATTTTGTTAGAGGACTTGTTAAGACATTTATAAGCCTTGCTCTTGTTGGAATACCCTAGAAAGATACCTTCTTCACTTTTGTAGTCAAGATTTCCATTTCTATCTTCTTTCAAAATATAACATTGACTTCCAAAAATTCTGAAGTAACTTACATTGGGTGTGTATCCATACCATAGCTCATAGGGTGTCTTCTTGGTGTCTTTCTTCAATTGTAGTTTGTTCAATGTGTAGACAGAAGGTACTGACATCTTCCCTCTAGAATGTTTGAGTGATGCTTTTCTCAATCATCAGTGTTCTTTCACAATCAACAATGGATTTGTTTCTCCTTTCAGCAATCCCATTTTGTTGTGGTGTTCTTGGTGCAGAAACCTATCTTTTAATTCCATGCTCATTGCAAAAGTTAGTGAATTCATCAAAAACAAATTCTCCTCCTCTATCTGATCTTAAGCATTTCAATTCCTTACCACTTTGTTTTTCTACCATAGCTTTATACCATTTAAGCATCTTGAATGCTTCAGATTTTTCTTTTAAGAACATAACTGTCATCATTTTAGAATAATCATCAACAAAGAGAATGAAATATCTATCACCGTAGTAACTCTTTGTTCTCATTGGTCCACATAGATCAGTACAGACTAATTCTAGAATAACATTATATGTATGGGATTTTCTCTTGAAACTAGACTTTGTCATCTTACCTTTTTGACAATTCTTACACATGATATGCTTGGGCTTTGACATGATCGATAAGCCTCTTACTTTCCTTTTATTGCTTATCTTAATCATGTTGTCAAAATTCACATGACATAATATTTTATGCCACAACCATATGTATTTTTTTCTAGCCATTAAACAAGTAGTGTTTATATCATCAAGATAGAATAGGTTACCTTTTGTATGTTCACCAGTTCCGATCAACCTTCCTGATTCATTAAAGATCTTTGCCTTTTTGTTCTCAAATGCTACTCGGTGACCTGTGTTTTTCAGTTGTGAAACACTCAATAGATTATAGTTAAGTTCTTTTACCCAGTATGCATTTTCACATTTGATCAAGTTATTCAACATTATGATTCCTTTACCTTCAACTGGACAAGGTGAGTCATTACCCATTCTTACTGATCCACCATTATAATAGTCAAAAGTTTCAAACTTTTATTTATCACTGATCATGTGGTGAGTGCAGCCACTATCTATAATCCAGACATCATTCTTACTAACCTTAGATATGAGTGCAGTCTCTACATACCTTTCTTCTCCGTCTGAATCATCCTTCATGGCCACAAATACCATCTCAATCTCTTCATTAGATTCAGTGTCAGTATCTCTAGCTTTGTTCTCATCCAGGTAACAAGATTTCTTCCCTTTGTCCTTGTAGTCTCAGGTATCTCTTCTATCAGATTTTCAGTTGCTTCGGTAATCTCTATTGTCACTTCTATCAAACTTCTTTTCATATGATCTGTCATTACTTTTGTCATCTTTTCTTTTGTTAGGATATCTAGCAGCAAAGTGTCCAATCTCTTTACAATTAAAACATACAAGTGGTAATTTACCTTTGTATCTAACTTTGCCTCTCTACAATCTTCTGGCCACTAGTGCTTCAATCTCATCAAGATCTTGGTCATCACTATCACTTTCACTATCATTTCTCATAGTGTGTTTATGACTTGACTTACTTATTTTCAAAGAAGATTTGAATGTAGAATTAATAGATGGTAAGACACTGTTATCAAAGTTATTCATCTCAAATGAAACCAGTCTACCAACCAAGCTATCTAGAGTGACATTATTGTTTGCTACTGATCTCATTTCTTGTATAACAGATACTCTAATAACATATACATGTAGTAAGGCTCTTAGGATTTTACTTACCATTGTTTCTTCTTCAAGTATGCCTCCAACTCCTTGGATAGAATTGACTACCTCTTTTATTCTGCAGTTGTACTGAGTAATAGTTTCTCCTTCTCTCATTCTTAGGTCATCAAATTTACCTCTTAGGCTCTATGCCTTAGCTATTAGTACATTTGCATCTCCTCCATGTACTAGCTTCAATTTGTCCCACATTTTCTTTGTAGAGGTATAGGTTTTGACATCTTCAAATTCAGCATCGGAGAGTGAGGAAGCAATTTCTATCATCATAGAATTATGCTCATGCTTTTCTCTTAATTTCTCAAGTGTGTGATGTCTTGTAGGAAAAACATATTCAGTATCCAAGTATTGAGTAACATCATTTCCAATACCTGATAGGTGGAGTCTTATCTTGCTTTGCCACGGTCCAAAGTTGTCCTTGTTCAACTTGGGCACATCCCATTTTCTCATCTTGTGATCTTTTTCTTAGGTCTTGAAACCTTCCTTCTAAGCACACAAGCTCTGATACCAATTGCTAGAATAACTGAGAGGGGGGGGGTGAATCAGTGGCCTCAAAAGTATTCTAATAAATTAACCCAAAAACTTATTACCACAACTATAAGCCTCTAGTTATCTCCAGTCCTACAAGATGAATGCCTGAAAATAATCTTATCACATAAATACTGCTCGGAGTTAACTATTAAACCTTATTCTTTATCTTTACCGATTATCAATCTTTCATTTACCTAAATACAATAAATTGCTTAGTGTATACCGATCAATCCATATTAGTTATGTTTAATGCAAAATACTAAAGTAATGACTCATAAACACATTGACACATGGATTTTTAATGTGGAAACCCTGTTAAGAGAAAAACCACTTGGGACCGATAACCCAAAATTCTCACTCTTCTAAAGTGAGCTTGGTGAAGAGCCAACCCTGTTAAAGGTTACAAACACACTGTTAGGTGTGACCTTGTTAGAGGATTTAAATAGAATAGTTTGTCACTTGATATCTGGCATCTTTATGCTATCTTTATGACCAAACCATGTGTAGTTTGTCACTTGATATTTTCCATCTCTATGCTATCTTTATGACCAAACCTTTTGATACTCCTTAGGATGTATCTCAATATATAAAGGATTGTTAAGTCCTACTCGGTTAAGATACTTTATGATCCAATGGTTAAATTGAAACAATATATGATTTGTTCATATAAACAACTATACTTTGCAGATGTTCAGACCTATTGTAAGCTCATAATACCTTTCTGATCAATGTGTTCTTTTCAATATCTTTGCTCCAATTCTTTATATTCGGTGATGTTGTGCTTATATGTTGCTCGGTGTCCACATAAATCTTTAGCTCTTTCTTTAGCTTTATTGATCAAGACTTTTCTCTTCAACATCCTCTTCTCTATTCACCCCTAATTCATAATGAATTAGCTTGTCTCTTTATATATATAAATTCACCATTTCTAAGTCCTTGACTTTATTTTTCTTGGTGTGATCCGCAATTCTCTCCTTTCTTTCTTTAACGCTTTACTTCAGTTTTATCCCATAGATTTCTCTTAGACAACTGGAATAAAATAGCTTTAAAACTCTTTCTTGTCTATGGATTTTAACTTGTTAATGAAAACAATATTAACAATCAGTTAAATCATTCTTTAGCTCTTGCCAGCTAAGTCTTTTTTCATTTCTAAACTTCAGTTCTTTTCGGTGTTTTAACTCCTTTTTATCTCGGTCAACACTTCAATTCTCCTCGGGAATCTCTGTCAGCATTGTCTGTCCGTCGGGAAACACTGTGAAGTTCTGCTTGGGTTACTTTGGTTCTGCTGGTCGGTAATTCTTGCTCAGGTATCATTGTGGCCTTTTTCTCGGGGTTCTCGATCCGTTGGGGAGCACTGACCGTCGGTGTTTGTTGTCACTTTGGGCATACTGAAGTTTTATGCATTATTGATAGAATAATCTTTATCTCTTTGGTTCTCTAAAGTATTTGACACTTTGTATATAACCAATTAGATTATATCAAGTTGACATCAATGACAATATGATGCAGAGGGTCTAGAGTTCTAGTGTTTCCTTCTTCCAAAGTGCTTATTACTTATCCTAACCATCCAATGGTCTACTCTTCTATGTGTTCTTCACCAATATGGATCTCCTAGACCCTCCCTAACAACTTTTCTCCTAGGTATATTTGATTTGATAAAGACACAAAGCTCACAGAATTTCAACTAGTCCAACTAGTTCATCAATCTTCTTGATTCTTCACTAGACTTTCCCCTAGAACCCTAAACCCTTTCTTAGGATCTTTCCCATTCTCTCCATATACTCTTGCCTATGTTCTTGAATTATTAAAATTCCATTGGAAACATTTCCAACACTTCTGGATACTTCAACAATCCAATTGTTGTCACTATGCACTAGTAGGCCTATTTCTAGTAGGTCTATTTCCATTGTTTTGAGCCAAATGATCCAAATTCTCCCAAACAACCTCACAAAATAATTTAGCAATCTAAAATATATCCACTAGCCCTTCAAGAATCCAAATCTAAAGTTTCTCAAGGCACCCACAACCCTAATTTCTACTAGGCCCTTGTTTTCAGCCTATCTTTTAGGCCTCTAGACCAGTTAGTGCAAATTGTCTTCAATTTGTCCTTCAAAATTCCCTTCACCATCTACAAAATTTTGATCCTTCAAGGGGACACATTAGTTTTTTTTCACATTCCACTAAGTCGTCCATCCAAGATCATGGGTGCTCTGCTCAATCCAATCTTTACCCTGTCCAAGCTCACCTACTCTAAGTAGTCAACCATAGGGCTTCACTCCAAGTCTAGGAATTCAATTGAAAGAATTTTTTTTTAAAAAAATCACTATGTACAGACCCTAACCCATCATCCCACATGGTTTCATCCATTTTCAACCGTGGATGCTTAGGTTAGAGCTATTTTTGTTCCTGCAACTTTGCAAATTAAACTTGCAGTCACAGTCACCTAAATCCTAAGGTAACTCCACACAACCTTAACTTGAAATAAAACCAATATATGAAAAAGAAATATAATACAATAAAATACACCCCGTGGGGTCATATTACCTAATCGAATCCATACACATCCGTATAGAATGCAAAAAACACTGTAATTTTCAATGAATCTCAGAAACCCATCCGTACAGAATGATCACAAAATTAATCTGCAATCCAAAACTCCATTAACCTTTCCAAAATCAACAATCCATGCTCAAATACTCGAGCATGGGTGGTTACAACCGTCCAAACCTCCATTTGCAACTTTTTGCAAAAGTTGTAAAAGTTGCTCGAGCAACTTTTGAGCATTTCTTGCTCTTTGACCATTTTAGTCAACTCGATGCATTTTTACCAATCCTATGACCCTAGTTAGGGCACTTAGGGTCCTATAGAAGAATAAAACCTCAAGTTACTCAAAAATAGAATTTTTTTCCATTCTAGGCCAAAATGACCACATTGTCACCTAGGAGCACTTTTGCACTTACAAACATGAATGAACAAGCTGAGATCCCATACTGATGGATCTTATTACAACCCAAAACAAAGACTGCTAACACAACCCTAAACATACAAATCACACCAAAATGGGAGGTTCTCTGCACCATACTCCCCTGGGCAAAAGAACTCATGAAGTCCCTTGACTTAGGAGGTCTTCGATGGTGACTGCATGCTTCATAATGTCTTCTTCAGTCATCCAAGAGGCCTCAGATTTAGGTAGTCCCTGCCACTTCACCAGATACTCTTTGTAAGTACCCTTCCTGGTCTTCTTAATCACCTTGGAGTCTAGTATACTATCCAAATGTAGAGGGTGTGGGGTAGGCAAATCTTTGACCCAATCTTCTTCCCCAAAATATGAAAGAGTTAGTTGACCAGTGTCTGAGGGTAGAACCTTATAGGGATACAGATCACATACATTAAAAATGGGTGAGATGCCCAAGTCTGGAGGCAACTCCATCTCATATGCATTCTTACCATACTTGTGCAAAATCTTTAATGGTCCTATCTTCTTCATGAGTAGCTTAGTTGGCTTACCCTTAGGTAATATTTCCTTCCTGAGGTAAGAAAGTACCAGATCCCCCACTTTGAATTGCAAATCCCTCCTTGTCTTATCTGCCTTGGCCTTATATTTGTCCACTTGTTGTTGTAAAGTCTTCTTGACTTGATCATGCAACTCTTTCATCTGCTCTGCAAATGATTCACCTTGTGCATTCCTTTTTTCCTATAGACTGAGATCCCTCAACTCCAAGATCCCTCTAGGATTAGTCCTATAAACTATCTCTAATGGGCTTTTACCAGTACTCATATTAATGGAGTCATTATAGGCATATTCTACTTGTCCAATAATATGATCCCATGACTATCCATGCTGCTTAGTTAAGCATCTCAATAGGTTGCCTAAAGACCTATTAACTGTTAGGAATAAGGTGTCTCAACCTTGTATATTTCCTTACATTTTATATTTTCCAAATTTTGGCACTTTGGACAATGTGTAAGGTAATCATGACTGAAACGGTTATGACGGATTCCTATGATGGTCATTAATATTTGTAAGAGCTAATTGTGGAAGTTTCGATGATGGGTGAAGACGTGCAAGACATGTGGAAACTAATCAGTTGAGTACTGTATACTCTTCTACAATTGTGGGGTTTGGGGTTCCTATTTTATCAGAGAATGGTAAAACCCTAATACGGTTGCCTTTGGAAGTTGCCCTAAAAAAGTGAAGCGCATGATATAAGAATTTTTTAGGGTTGTGAATCTGAGTGAAGTTAGTGTATTGTTGGAACATTTTTTATGCTGCCGAATTTGTCTTCAAGTATCGATTATCTCCTGAAAGAACTTGTATTGCAAGTGTATTGTAAACAATATTAGTTTTGATTAATACATTGTGCAGGTTTTGGAGTGCTGGGTTTTTTACCGAAAGGTTTTCCCCAGGGTAAATCATTGTGCCATTCTCATTTTTCTATGTATGCATGTTATTGTATTATCATTCTGTAATTGCTAAGGGTTAAATATGAATTTGCATGATCCTCTTCTCAGGAGTTTAGCGTAGGGAACTATTTTCTGCACACTTAGTTTCCTTTCAGTTGGTATCAGAGCCTGGCCAGTTTTGGTTCTATTTGTTAGGGTACGGGTTTTTTGAGCTAATCTCCAGTTCAGTGGGAGTATTGTTGCAGAGTATTCATAACCTTATTGTAGGAAGAGACGACAGGTTCTTCCTCCAAATCTAAAAGAGTTATTTGACCAGTGTCCGAGGGTAGAACCTTATAGGGATACAGATCACATACATTAAAAATGGGTGAGATGCCCAAGTCTAGAGGCAACTCCATCTCATATGCATTCTTACCATACTTGTGCAAAATATTTAATGGTCCTTTCTTCTTCATCAGTAGCTTAGTTGTCTTACCCTTAGGTAATCTTTCCTTCCTGAGGTAAGAAAGTACCAGATTCCCCACTTTGAATTGCAAATCCCTCCTTGTCTTATCTTCCTTGGCCTTATATTTGTCCACTTGTTGTAAAGTCTTCTTGACTTGATCATGCAACTCTTTCATCTGCTCTGCAAATGATTCACCTTGTGCATTCCTTTTGTCCTATAGACTGAGATCCCTCAACTCCAAGATCCCTCTAGGATTAGTCCTATAAACTATCTCAAATGGTCTTTTACCAGTACTCATATTAATGGAGTCATTATAGGCATATTCTGCTTGTCCAATAATATGATCCCATGACTATCCATGCTGCTTAGTTAAGCATCTCAATAGGTTCCTAAAGACCTATTAACTATTAGGAATAAGGTGTCTCAACCTTGTATATTTCCTTACATTTGATATTTTCCAAATTTTGGCACTTTGGACAATGTGTAAGGTAATCATGACTGAAACGGTTATGACGGATTCCTATGACGGTCATTAATATTTGTAAGAGCTAATTGTGGAAGTTTCGATGATGGGTGAAGATGTGCAAGACATG
>MU227039.1:179134-217188 GCA_018584345.1 Thuja plicata
TAAATCATTGTGTCATTCTCATTTTTCTATGTATGCATGTTATTGTATTATCATTCTGTAATTGCTAAGGGTTAAATATGAATTTGCATGATCCTCTTCTCGGGAGTTTAGCGTAGGGAACTATTTTCCGCACACTTAGTTTCCTTTCAGTTTGTATCAGAGCCTGGCCAGTTTTGGTTCTATTTGTTAGGGTATGGGTTTTTTGAGCTAATCTCTAGTTCAGTGGGAATATTGTTGCAGAGTATTCATAACTTTATTGTAGGAAGAGACAACAGGTTCTTCATACAGTAGAATGGAGGTGGAAAAGTTCAATGGCACAAACTTTGAGTTGTGGAAACTCAAGATGGAAGACATGCTCATAGACCGTGATGTATGGGAGGTGGTTGATAATGATATCAAACCAGTAAACATGCCTCAAGAAGATTGGGATCTCAAGGATCGGAAAGCTAAGGGTCTTATTAGACTTTGTCTAGTAGATTCTGTTGTCCTGAATGTTCTCGATGCGAAGACCAAAAATAAATTGTGGACACGGCTTGGGTCTGTGTATCAGGCCAAGTCCTTGGTGAACAGATTGTTCCTGAGAAAAAAGTTGTATTCTCTGAGAATAGAGGAAGGAGGATCCGTTGCAGATCACCTGAACGTGTTTAACATGTTGATTACACAGTTGACATCAACTAGTGTCAAGTTGGAGGAGGAGGATCGATGTATGAACCTGCTATGTTCCTTGCTAGATTCTTGGGACCATCTTGTGATGGCCCTTGGGAGTACTATTGTCACTTTCCAAATGGATGATGTGGTGTCTTCGCTTTTATCTGAAGAGATGCGAAGAAAGACTTCTGATTCAACCAAGGAAGCCCTTGCTGTTCGTGGTAGATCCAAAGACAGAGGAAAGAAAAATGACAATAAGTCTGAAAAGGGTAGATCCAAATCCCATGGGAAATCTAAGACTCCTAGAAAGCCTAAGGTAACATGTTGGAACTGTGGTAAGACTGGGCACTTCTGTAAGGACTGCAAAGAGCCAAAGAAGAAGAAGAACAACCCAGATTTAGATTCTGAAAAATATCAAGAAGATGGCAATGCTTTTGTCGCATCCTTGGCCACTCATGCATCTGATGATGTGTGGTTGATTGACTTAGGTGCTTCTTTTCACATGACCTCTCATTGAATTTGGTTTTCAAAGTATGAGGAGTTCGATGGTGGAAAGGTGTACCTGGGTGATGATTCTCACCTAGAGATAGTTGGACGAGGAAGAGTCACTATCAGATTCCCTAATGGATGAGTAAAGGGGATCAATGAGGTAATGCACATACCAGGTTTGGCACAAAACCTGTTATCTGTAAGTATGCTAAATGATGCAGGTGTGCAAGTTTTTTTGAAAGAAGGATGCAAGATTATTAGAGGATCTATGGTGCTTGTGAAAGGTACTAGGAGAGGTACCCTGTTTCAGCTAGATGCTTGCACTTCACAGTGCAATAGTTCTTCTGTCTCAAGGAAGAGAGCAACAATCACTTCATCTCCACCATCTGAACCAGCAGTGAAGAAGTTTTTGGTAATGGGTTCCTATGGTAGTGTAGCAAGTGTACCTAAGGGTGCTAACACTTTGGAAGGAAAACTTCCTGGAGAAAAGACAATGTTGTGGCATATGAGATTTGGCCACATTGGTGAGAAGGGTCTCAAAACCCTGAAAAATAAAAAACCTCATTGAGGGGATAAGTGATTGTAATCTCGAGTTTGACTTCTACGAATACTGTGTTTGTGAGTTTGAACAATTTTGTAAAGAACGAGGAATCGAGAGGCATAAGACAACTCCTTATACCCCACAACAAAATGGAGTTGCAGAAAGAATGAACAAGACATTGATGGAGAAGGCTAGGAGTATGCTTAGTGGAGCTGGCCTCGAACAAAGGTTTTGGGCTGAAGTTGTGGCCATTTCTTGCTATTTGGTTAACAGATCTCCTACATCAGCTCTTGTTGGTAAGACATCCATGGAGGTGTGGTCTGGTAAGAAGCCTTCAGTTAGACATCTTCGTGTTTTTGGTTGTGAAGCTTATGCACATGTGCCTAAGGAGAGAAGATCTAAGTTAGCAAACAAGGATGTAAAATGTATCTTCATCGGCTATAGTGTTGGTGTGAAAGGATACAAGCTTTGGGATCCTGTGATTGGTAAGGTGTTGTATAGAAAAAATGTTATTTTTAGAGAGCTAACATCTTCTCCTATTGTGCTACAGCTAGATGAAAAAGAAATGAAAGAAGATGTTGTTCAGTTGCCTCCTACCCCTGAGAAGACTGAACAGAGACACCATGATGGATCTGATGATGAGGAGAGCTCTAGCAGCTTTGAAAATTTAGAAGAAGAGGTAGAACAACCTCAACCTCAGCCCTTGAGGAGATCCACGAGAGAAAGAAAGCAACCAGAGAGGTTTGGATTTTCTATGTTAGATTCCAGTTGTTCTTATGTCTTGATTACAAACACTGATAAGCCTAGATCTGTGAAAGAGGCTATAGGTATGGAAGATGCAGGTTCCTGGATTGAGGCCATGGATGATGAGATGGCTTCATTGGAGAAGAAAAAAACTTGGGACCTAGTACCTTTGCCTAAAGGACGGAAACCTGTTGGAAGCAAATGGGTGTTTAAGAAGAAATTCTGTGTAGATGGCAGTGTTGAGAGGTACAAGGCCAGATTGGTTGCAAAGGGGTATTCACAGGTGGAGGGAATTGATTATGGTGAAATATTCTCTCCTTTTTCAAAGCTTACATCCATTATATTTCTGTTATCTCTAGCAGCATCATATGATTTAGAGGTAGAGAAGATGGATGTGAAGGCAACTTTCCTTCATGGTGATTTGGTGGAAGAGATCTATATGTCACAGCCTGAGCACTATATTCAGAAAGGTAAAGAGTCTTTGGTTTGCAAATTAAAGAAGTCTTTGTATGGTTTGAAAAAATCTCCTAGGATGTGGTACCTTAAATTTGATGCCTTTGTGTTGTCGATTGGTTTTCTGAGATCGAAATCAGATCATTGTGTTTATTTCAAAGTTGACAATGATCATCTTCTTATTATTGCATTATATGTTGATGATATGTTGTTGATTGGGAAGGGTATGGGTATGATTTTTGATTTGAAGTCTCAGTTGTCAGCACAGTTTGAGATGAAAGATCTAGGGGCAGCCATGTATATTCTGGGTATGGAAATCAACAGAGATAGGTCTAACAAAAAACTTTGGTTGAGTCAGAGTAAGTATGTGAAGTCTGTGTTGGACAGGTTTAGCATGGCAGATTGCAGACCATTGTGTGTTCCTATTTCTATGGGAACAAAGTTATCTGTGGATTATTGTCCAAAATCTCCTAGTGAGGTGGAGGACATTAGAAAAGTACCTTATGCGAGTGCAGTTGGAAACCTTATGTATGTTATGGTCTGTACTAGACCAGACATTACCCAAGCAGTGGGAGTCCTGAGTCGGTTTATGGCTAAACCTGGACGGGTACATTGAGATACATGTAAGAGAGTGTTCAGATATTTGAAGGGTACATCAGATTATTCCATATGCTATCATGTAAACTCTTTTGGATCTCCACATTTAGTTTGTATTCATGGGTTTGTGGATTCAGATTGGGCAGGTGACATCGACAGCAGGAGATCCACCAATGCCAATTTGTTCACTATGTTTAGTGGTGCCATCAGTTGGATGAGTAAGCGACAACCTGTGGTTGCTTTGTCCATGACAGAAGCAGAGTACATGGCAGCTACTCATGCTTGGAAGGAAGTCATTTGGATTAAGAGACTATGTTCGGATGTTGGTGTTGATGCAGGACAGATTACAATTTGTTGCGACAGTTAGAGTGCTATTTGCCTTGTGAAGAATCCAAATTTCCATGCCAGAACCAAGCACATTGATGTGCGGTTTCACTTTGTGAGAGATATGGTAGATGATGGAAAGGTAATTTTGGAGAAGGTAGATACAGTAAAGAATGTTGCGGATGCATTGACAAAACCCATGGGCACAGAGAAGTTCAGATGGTGTTCAGAGTCTATGGGCCTCTCGGCCTATAGGAATTAAATCTTGTTATTTCTTTTGGATCTTACAAGGTGTTTGACAAGTGGGAGAATGTTAGGAATAAGGTGTCTCAACCTTTTATATTTCCTTACATTTGATATTTTCCAAATGTTGACACTTTGGACAATGTGTAAGGTAATCATGACTGAAACGGTTATGACGGATTCCTATGATGGTCATTAATATTTGTAAGAGATAATTGTGGAAGTTTTGATGACGGGTGAAGACGTGCAAGACATGTGGAAACTAATTAGTTGAGTACTGTACACTCTTCTACAATCATGGGGTTTGGGGTTCCTATTTTCTCAGAGAATGGTAAAACCCTAATACAGCTGCCTTTAGAAGTTGCCCTAAAAAAGTGAAGCACATGATATAAGCATTTTTTAGGGTTTCAAATTTGAGTGAAGTTAGTGTATTGTTGGAACATTTTTCATGTTGCCGAATTTGTCTTCAAGTATCGATTATCTCCTGAAAGAACTTGCATTGCAAGTGTATTGTAAACAGTAGTAGTTTTGATTAATACATTATGTAGGTTTTGGAGTGCTGGGGTTTTTTACCGAAAGGTTTTCCCCAGGGTAAATCATTGTGTCATTCTCATTTTTCTATGTATGCATGTTATTGTATTATCATTCTGTAATTGCTAAGGGTTAAATATAAATTTGCATGATCCTCTTCTCAAGAGTTTAGCGTAGGGAACTATTTTCCACACACTTAGTTTCCTTTCATTAACTACCTCAGTTCGTCCATCTGACTGAGGGTGATAGGCAGAAGAGAAAGACAAGTTTGTCCCTAACATCTTCCAAAGAGTCCTCCAAAAGTGACCCACAAACTTATTGTCCCTATCACTTACTATGTTTAATGGCAATCCATGGATTCTCACTATGTCTCTGAAGAATAGGCCTGCAATATGTGAAGCATCATTGGTTTGTTTGCAAGGAAAGAAGTGTGTCATCTTGCTAAACCTATCCACCACTACAAACACATTGTCATTTCCCTTTGGTGCCTTAGGTAATCCCAAAATGAAGTCCATACTCAAGCACTCCCAAGGTCTCTGAGGTATGGATAAGGGTTGATACAATCCAGTGTTGTTACTTTGTCCTTTAGCCCTCTGACATATTTGACATTGCTCCACAAACTTCCTGACATTTGAATGTAACCTAGGCCAATAGTAATTCCTATTCACTTGCTCAAGTGTCTTGTCCACTCCAAAGTGGCCTCCCAAGATTCCTTGGTGTTTCTCCTTGACTATGTTCTCCCTCATTGAGCATTGAGGTATACACATTAGGTGTCCTTTGAAAAATAACCCCTTCTATAACATATAATCAGTAAACTCCACTTTGAATCCCTGTTGGAACTTCTCACATGCCTCATAGGAATCTTTGAAATCTCTTTCCTCTTTGTAGAGATCTTTCAAGTCATTCATTCCCACACTTTGCAATTGAATCTCCTGTATAGCTAGTACTCTTCTACTCAGAGCATCAACAACCTTGTTTCCAACTCCTTTCTTGTGTTTGATGACAAATGTGTATGCTTGCAAAGATTCTACCCATTTAAGGTGCCTCTGATTTAAATTCTCTTGCCCATTCAAGAAACTAAGGGCATGGTTATTTGTGTAAACCAAAAATTCCCTTGGTAGGATATAATGTCTCCACTTTTGAGTGTTTGCACCATGGCATACAACTACAAATCATAGGTGGAGTACTTTTGGTTGGCCTCATTCAAATTCTCTGAGAAGAATGCCACAGGGTGTCCCTCTTGAATTAACACTGCCCCAATGGCTAGCTTACTAGCATCACACTCCACCACAAATAATTGGTTAAAGTTGGGGAACCTAAGAGTAGGTAGTTCTAGTGTCCCTTTCTTCAACATTTCAAAGCCTTTATATGTTGCTTCTTTCCACTTGAACTGACATTTGATTCCTCCTTTAATAGTGTTGAGGATAGGGGCACATACATGACTAAAGTTCCTCACAAAGTTCCTATAGTAGGAAGCTAATCCATGAAAACTTCTAACATCACCTATGGATCTAGGTGTTGGCCATTCCAAAATAGAATTGACCTTATCAAGATCCATCTTCATACATCCATTAGCAACAACAAAATCAAGATATACTAATTCAGTCTTCAAGAACTCACATTTTTCCTGATTGATCATCAATTTCTCTTGGTGTAGCCTCCTCAATACCATTTACAAATGCTTCATGTGCTCCTCCTTAGACCTGCTAAAGATCAAAATGTCATCAAGATAAACTATTACAAACTTACCTACGAAATCTTCTAGCACTTCATTTATGAGCCTCATGACTGTGCTACGTGCATTTGTTAGGCCAAAGGGCTTTGCAAGCCACTCATACAACCCTTCATTTGTCTTGAAGGTTGTCTTCCATTCATCACCAGGCCTAACTCAGATTTGATGATACCCTGACTTCATTACTAATTTAGTCTTCAAGAACTCACATTTTTCTTGATTGATCATCAATTTCTCTTGGTGTAGCCTCCTCAATACCATTTCCAAATGCTTCATGTGCTCCTCCTTAGACTTTCTAAAGATCAAAATGTCATCAAGATAAACTATTACAAACTTACCTCTGAAATATTCTAGCACTTCATTCATGAGCCTCATGAATGTGCTAGGTGCATTTGTTAGGCCAAAGGGCATTACAAGCCACTCATACAACCCTTCATTTGTCTTGAAGGTTGTCTTCCATTCATCACCAGGCCTAACTCTAATTTGGATGGAATCTACCCCTTGGTGGCCCTCTTCCTCTGTATCCTCCTCTTTGAAATGACCTTCTATACTGGTTACTCCCACTAATGTCAATGACTGAGTCTCTTATGGTCTACTTGGGCTTTGTCCTCTGCCAAACTTACCCATGCCTTTGAATCCTCTATTATTATTACCCTTACCTCTTTGTTGGAAATCATTCCTCCTTCTAGCCTTCTCGTCTGCTCTCAAGGCTAGCTGAAAATATTTGTGCATACTGTCAAGAGCCATCATACTAATTTCATCTTGGATTCCTTGTCTCAACCCATTGAGGTACCTTGCTACCTTTTCTACCTCTGCTTCTTGTCTTCTTTCCCTTAGGCTCAATTTGTGGAATTCCTCAGTGTAGGAACTTAATGACAACTCTTTTTGTCTCAAGCTCTACAACTTCTAATACATTTGAATCTCATAATCAGTGGGTAAGAATTGTGCCCTCAACCTGATCTTCATTCTATCCCAAGAAACTATCTTCTTCTTACTAGTGGTTACCCTGTCATCCTGCATCATGTTCCACCACACCAATGCAGATCCTTTGAGTCTAGCCTTGGCATAACTGACTCTCTTTTCCTCTGACACTTCTTTGTAGTCAAACTGGTTGTCTATGGCCCATAGCCAATCCAATAACTCTTCACCATTTAAACTGCCACAATAGTAAGTGTATAGTCAAAAAATGGAAGCACTTCCATTATGTACTTGTTTATCTTTTCAAGTAAGTGGTTTGGGGTCATGTCAAGCACCTTGAATGGGTCTCTGAATTGGATATGACTTTCCCCTTGTTCTACCCCATTTCCCACTTCTCTCCAGCCTATTTTTGGCACCCTGATCTGTAGATTTGAAGTTTTTGACTTCAGGATCAAGGTCGACCTTCTGGGTCAAGGTTGACCTCGAACCTGACCTAGTTCAAGGTTGACCTTGAACTTGACCTAGGTCAATGTCAACCACGACCTTGACCTAGGTCACAATCAGCCTTTTTCTGGCCCAAGGTCGAGATTTCAAGTTTCTGGGGTTTCCGGATATCGGGCTTCGGAAAGAGTTAATTCCCGCTTTCGGGTCAGCTGTTTTGGGTTTCAAAATGATGACTCTTAAATTATATTTAATATAGGTCCTCTTCTAGGGGTATAGGTATAATGAGAATTTAATTATCCTATGTAGACCTCTCTAGAAGGTTGTGCCCTAGATTGGTATATAAGGAAGCCTTCTCCTCTCATTTTCTCTAACCATCATCTAAGTGAAATTCAAGCAAGATAAGGAGCACGTTTTGAAGCAATCCAAGTAGCCATTGAAGCATTCAAGCACTCAAGCATTCAATCATTCAATTCATCAAGGAGATCCATTGGTAGCCATTGAAGGATTCAAATCTCTATAGAGCTCTCTTGTTGAAGATTTCTCCATCCACATTCCTCCAAGCTTCTTCCTATTCCAAGATCCATTCAAGATTGATGTTGAAGATCTACAAGCAATTGATTTGAGACATACTACATTCTAAATTTTACATCCTTTTGGTGCATACATACTTGTGGATCCAAGGATTCGAATCCACCACAAGGACTTCTATACAAGCAAGGTGAATTTGTTTATTTAACTTGTTTACTTATGCAATTTCAATTCTATTTTAAGGTTAATTCCAAAACCGGGGGTTGACAAAGGCAAACCACTCCCCCCAAAAAAACAATCCCTTTTTCTTGTAGGTATAGGTTTGGAACAACAGATCAGGGTGTAGATTCGGATACCCTTTTCGGAAAACTTTCAGGATCCGAGAATAGATTTTCTGTCGGAGACTTTTTAGGTTGATTCTTCCCTAGGTCAGAATAAAAAATTCTGGGTCAATGGTGACATTGACTTGAGGGTACAAATCGGAACTATGTCATAACATAAAAATATTTCTGTGTTTTGTTCGTATCTACATTTCTATTCCAGATCCGGTCTCATATTTTCTAGAAACTCAACACAGGCATCAGAAAAAGGGTATTTCCAGATCTGTTATGATGTGAGGTAGGTATTTTACTCCATTATTCTTTGCAAGTATTTCCAAGATTTACACCCCTTATCAATTAAAATTAAATGTATGTGGATAATATGTGCATAGGGACACTTTTATGAGCAAATCTCCATTGTTCTAAACCCTGTCCATATTTTATCCATTACATTTTGGTGAACCCGTGATAGACAACTCTTTCTTTTTGGTGTTAGATTTGCATCTTGAGTTAGATCTTATATGTGTTTAAAAATAGATTTATTTTATTCTTTGGCATTTATATTTCAAAAATAAAAATCACAAAATTTCTTTAAAAATACAAAAATATTTACATTTTTCATGCTTGTAATGTTACTTTCTGTTCAACATGTATGATTTTTGTTTTGAATACTTTGATGAGTCTTTTATTGCACAAGATGATAGATCCCTTAATGAGGTACATGGAAGTGAGAATGAAAATGGTTCGAATGAGATCTCCATGGATCCTATTCCTATTTCATCCTCCTCCACAACCTCTCCAATTGACCGTTACCATAGGGTGTGTGCATGGCTACCTTAATGTTCCACTATTTACAACATTGATACACCTAGAAAGACTTCATTTAGTGCATGTGATGTTTCTTTTTCCTCTCTTGTATTACCTTGTAAGGATATATTAGAACAAGCATATGACTCTAATCTTTCTCTTTATGGAGGTGAGTTGAGGATTGATGTTAATTCTTCTCCTAATATATGTCTTTTCTATGAGCCTATTTTAGAATATAATTTACCTTCTTTCCCCTTTAGGGATCAAGATTTAGTGATTTATGGCGCTCCTACAAGGTGCTTTATTGCTAGGGATGATAATCCTCCTATTTGGGATGAACCTTTGGATTTCAATGTTGATTACTCTCTTCCTCATGAAGCCATTGTGGATGATTCTACTTTTTGGGATGAACCCTTGGATAAAGACATTAATTTATCCCCTCCTCGTGAAGATGCCTTGATACAAGAGGGTGATTTGTTAATGGATGAAATATTCATACATGATGGTGACTCTTTTTTCTAAAACACACTCCCCTTATGCAGACATTTTAGAGAAAGAAGAAAACATTATAGATAATTTACCACCATTTGGGATTCCTTCTAGTGATGAGGCATTAGCGGAGAATGATATAAATTCACTTCAGGCTCTCCCTCTTAGTGATGATCTTATGGAGAATCAAGATCTTACCTCATCTCCTCCTAGGATGTATTCTTTGCTTCTTTCTTGTGAATCTATTTGTAGTGTTGAGATAACTAACATGGTTTATCTAAAACCCTTGTTGACTATCAAAGGTTGTCCTCGCATTACTATCAAAGGTAAACCTATGGAATCTTTAGAGTCTTTCAATGGTCAAGATTCGATAGCTCACACCTATTGTACAAGGAATAACCCTCAACCTTATCTGGTGGTTCCTACTTCTTTACCACCTTCTCAACCCATTCTTCCTCCTCCAACCCGTCTTCCTAGCATGGAGTATGATTTGATAAACTAATTGTGCAATACCCCTGCCAAGATTTCTTTATGGGAGCATTCTTACAGTGCATGCATGCTACCCCGGGTCCTCCTGACATTGTATTTATCAAAAGGATTTACCTTCTAAAGAAGTTCAGAATCAATATGATGCTCTTATGGTTGTTGTTACTATAAATAAGAGTATCATTTGTAGGACCTTTATTGATAATGGATCTGGGCTTAATATTTGTAGCATGGACATGCTCAAAGCGATTAAAGTCGATCTTTCAACTATTCAACCTAATAATGCTCCCATACGTGGCTTCGATAACATTGATAAGAACACTTTGGACATCATTACCTTACCTATCAAAGTAGGTCTGGTCATCCTAAATACTCATTTTCATGTTATACCTGGACCTCTTAATTATAACCTCCTTTTGGGTAGACCTTGGTTGCATGAGATTCATGTTGTTCCTTCCACCCTTCACCGTAAAGTCAAGTTTATTCACAACATGGTGTATACACTTCATGCGGATGATGCACCAAATCCTTGTTTGAATATTCAAACCCACAATACTCATATTCCTAATAGTAATCCTTCTTCCTCTAATGCTCTTCCTAGAGATGATTGGGGATCCTTCGATTTTAATTCTACCTTTATTGGAGAGTACAAGGTTTCTAATCTTGATTTTATGAAGCAACAAAGAGAGTTTGAACAACGAGTTTTTGCTTCTACTTCTAATGCCCTTCGTAATAACTTTGTCGCTGCTTCTACCCACTATGAATCTGTCAAACCTACTAATGATGACATAATTACTACTTAAATTCCATTGAATCCTTCTGATATGGCTTCTCACTATGGTCTTGGTTATCATTTACTAGTTAAAGAAGGATTCCATGGTCAAGGATGTGGTAAGCATAAACAGGGAATTCAAATGCCCTTACAGAATGGGGGCCATGAGCATTCTTATGGATTGGGATTTAATCCTCAACAACACATAAATGTTAACAACATCTCAAATAACACTTCAAAGCATGATGACCCTATGGAGGAATTTGACCAAGAAGTTCTTCTGCCTAAACTCCTTCGTGCTAAGATGATTACTAGACCTAAACGCAAAAAGAAATGTAGTCCACACTTGAAGACTCTTCCTTTTTGTTTGTATCATAGATTTCATGATCACTCTACTAATGAATGTCATGCTTTACATTATAATATTAGGCAACTCATTGATAGTAAAGTTATTTATTTAACATGTGGCAATGAGTTATATTTCAATCCTATTTTCTCTAAATAGCATTTATGTTCCTATTATGGAACTCCACATTATGTAAACAATGTTAGCCTAATCTTTGGGGGCTCGTTGTTTTGAATAGTGTTGTGAGAGATATAATAGGTCCCATTTCATCCTTGTTCCCATGCTTGGGGGGAAAGGATTCCATCTCCTTCTTTTATGTCTTTCCGAGATCCACTTTTCCCTTGGTTAAGCAACATCTATCTATTATGTGATATCCAATCATACATGAAAATTTTGGTATACATTGAGGATATATGTCCTTGATCATAACCTATTTCATTGTTTGACATTGGGTTTCCATGGTTGATAAATCTCTCACCTTGGAAATTGAATACCGTGCTATCCCTCACAAGGGTTACTTTTTTACTTCTTGCATGATATCTCTTTGCATTCGTCCCTTCCATGGCCTCATAGGAGTTGTGACCTTCTTGGCTTGGACTGGGTGTTGTCTATGGATATTGTGTTGATGTTGAAGAAGGCTTTATCCTTGTTCTTTTCTTTCCTTAACATGTCAAAATAGTATGTTTTTTGCCATCTTAAGGAGGGGGGCATATACACGGCCTCCCTTGTTCTATATTATTACATTTTTGTTCTAACCTTTTGTTTTGCAACATGCTAAATCCTCTGAAGGTAACGCACATAAGTTGCTAAATATTGAAAAGATACACATTCAATTACAATTCAATATGATAAATCCTCGGAAGGTAACACACATAAGTTGCTAAATCCTGAAGAGATACACATTTTACAAATGTATTCCATGGTGATATAAGGATATGGATGCATGGGTACTTCATAAAAGCTATCAGAAGACGCACTACATACATCAAAAAAGCCACCATAAGGTGCACAACTTTATGGGGTGACTATCAAGTGCTTGCTTGGTGGGCCATCCTATCCTTTTTGTGGTTCACAGTGAGATACACACATCTTATTAGGTAATCACACCCTCTCTCTTTTTCTCTTTGACTGGTGATGTCTCTCTTATCATGATATTAGGGTTGACAAAGACTTAAGTCCCTGGGGGCTTGAGGATTTCTTTGTCCCTTTTAATTTTAATAAGATTATCTTTTCTTCATGATCTCCTTTACCAAGACTTTGCATTGAGTCCATACTCTTGCTAAAGTGGGGGTTAAATGTATAGTCGGAAAATGGAAGCACTTCCATTATGGACTGGTTTAGCCTTCCGAGTAAGTGGTTTGGGTTCATGTCAAGCACCTTGAATGGGTCTCTGACTTAGATATGGCTTTCTCCCTGTTCTGCCCCATTTCCCACTTCTCTTTGGCCTGTTTTTGGCACCCTGATCTATAGATTTGAAGTTCTTGACTTCAGGGTCAAGGTCAACCTTGACCTCGACCTAGGTCAATTTTGACCTCAACCTTGACCTAGGTCAAGGTCAACCTCGACCTTGAGCTAGGTCACAATTGACCTTTTTCTGACCCAAGGTCCAGATTTCAAGTTTCTGGGGTTTCCGGATATCGGGCTTCGAAAAGAGTTAATTCCCACTTTCGGGTCGGCTGTTTTGGGTTCCGAAATGATGACTCTTAAATTATATTTAATATAGGTCCTCTTCTAGGGGTATAGGTATTATGAGAATTTAATTATCCTATGTAGGCCTCTCTATAAGATTGTGCCCTAGATTGGTATATAAGGAAGCCTTCTCCTCTCATTTTCTCTAACCATCATCTAAGTGAAATTCAAGCAAGCTAAGGAGAAAGATTTGAAGCAAGCCAAGTAGCCATTGAAGCATTCAAGAACTCAAGCATTCAATCATTCAATTCATCAAGGAGATCCATTGGTAGCCATTGAAGGAATCAAAGCTCTATGGAGCTCTCTTGTTGAAGATTTCTCCATCCACATTCCTCCAAGCTTCTTCCTATTCCAAGATCCATTCAAGATTGATGTTGAAGATCTACAAGCAATTGATTTGAGACATCCTACATTCTACATTCTACATCCATTAGGTGCATACATACTTGTGGACCCAAGGATTCGAAGCCACCATAAAGGCTTCTATACAAGCAAGGTGAATTTTTTTATTTACTTTGTTTACTCATGCAATTTCAATTCTATTTAAGGTTAATTCCAAAAATGGGGTTTGACCAAGGAAAACCCCTCCCCTGCCCAAAAAAAAAATCCATTTTTCTTGTAGGTACAGGTTCGGAACAGCAGATCGGAGTGCAGATCTGTATACCCTTTTTGGCAAACTTTCGAGATCTGAGAACATATTTCTTGTCAGATACTTTTTAGGTCGATCCTTCCCTAGGTCGGAATCAGAATTCTGGATCAATGGTGACATTGACTTGAGGGTACAAATCGAAACTATGTCAGAATAGAAAAATATTTCTAGGTTTTGTTCGTCTCTACATTTCTATTCCAGATCCGGTCTCAAATTTTTTAGAAACTCAACACAGGCATCCAAAAAATGGTATTTCCAGATTTGCTATGATGTGAGGTAGATATTTACTCCATTATTCTTTGCAATTATTTCCAAGATTTACACCCCTTATCAATTACAATTAAATGTATGTGGATAATATGTGCATAGGGACACTTTTATGAGCAAATCTCCATTGTTTTAAACCCTATCCATATTTTATCCACTACAGTAAGGTATGTGTTCCATACTATCTTTGTTAATGGATTTAAAGGCATCCAAGAACACCTTCTGATCTTTATCCATCTCCACTTCTTTTCCCTTGCCAGTTGTCTCTCCTGTCTAGCTTTCATCCTCTTCATCACTTTCATCTCCCCATTCAGTGACTTTCCTCTTACCCTTTGTCTCTGTCAAATTGGCCTTTGCCAATATATTTTGGACCAAGTCCACTATGACATATTTTCTCATTGCCTTGGGTGGCATATTGTCAACCTCGTGGCTTTCCTCCCCTTCAGGCATACACTAAACTTAAATAAATTCTTTCTCTGATACCACTCTGATGCAGAGGGTCTAGAGTTCTAGTGTTTCCTTCTTCCAAAGTGTTTATTACTCCTCCTAACCATCCAATGGTCTACTCTTCTATGTGTTCTTCACCAATATGGATCTCCTAGACCATCCCTACCAACTTGCCTCCTAGGTATTGTTGATTTGATAAAGACACAAAGCTCACACAATTTCAACTAGTCCAACTAGCTCATCAATCTTCTTGATTCTTCACTAGATCTTCCCCTAGAACCCCAAACCCTTGCTTAGGATCTTTCCCGTGCTCTCCATATACTCTTGCCTATGTTCTTAACTCATTAAAAGTCCACTGGAAGCATTTCCAACACTTCTAGATACTTCAACAATCCAATTGTTGTCACTATGTACTAGTAGGCCTAATTAGGCATATTTCTAGTAGGTCTATTTTCAATGTTTTGAGACAAATGCTCCAAATTCTCCCAAAAAACCTCACATAAGACTTTAGGAATCTAAAATCTATCCACTAGCCCTTCAAGAATCCAAATATAAAGTTTCTCAAGGCACCCAAAACCCTAATTGCTACCAGGCCCTAGTTGTCAGCCTATCTTTTAGGCCTCTAGACCAATTAGTGCAAATTGTCTTCAATTTGTCCTTCGAACTTCCCTTCACCATCTACAACCTTTTTATCCTTCAAGGGGACACATTAGGGTTTCTGCACATGCCACTAAGTCACCCATCCAAGATCATGGGTGCTCTACTCAATCCAATCTTTACCCTGTCCAGGCTCACCTACTCCAAGCAGTCAGCCATAGAGCTTCACTCCAAGTCTAGGAATTCAATTGAAAGAACAAAAATAAAAATAAAATCATTATGTACAGACCCTAACCCATCGTCGCACATGGTTTCATCCATTTTCAACCGTGGATGCTTAGGTTAGAGCCTTTTTTGTTCCTGCAACTCTGCAAATTGAACTTGCAGTCACAGTCACCTAAATCCTAATGTAACTCCACACAACCTTAACTTGAAATCAAAATACTATAGGAAAAATAAAGCTAATACAGTGCACTACACCCCATGGGGTCAGATTACCTAATCTAATCCGTATAGAATGCATAAAACACTGTAATTTGCAATGAATCTCAGAAACCCATCCGTACAGAATGATCACAAAATTAATCTGCAATCCAAAACTCCATTAACCTTTCCAAAATCAACAATCCATGGTCAAATACCCGAGCATGGGTGGTTACAACCGTCCAAACCTCCATTTGCAACTTTTTGCAAAAGTCGCAAAAGTTGCTCGAGTAACTTTTGAAAGTTGCTAGCAACTTTTGAGCATTTCTTGCTCTTTGACCATTTTAGTCAACTCAATGCATTTTTACCAATCCTATGACCCTAGTTAGGACACTTAGGGTCCTAGAGAAGACTAAAACCTCAAGTTACTCAAAAATAGAAACTTTTGCCATTCTAGGCCAAAATGACCACATTGTCACCTAGGAGCACTTTTGCTCTTACAATAATGAATGAACAAGTTGGGATCCCACACTGATAGATCTTATTACAACCCAAAACAAAGACTCCTAACACGACCCTATACACACAAATCACACCAAAATGGGAGGTGCTCTACACCACAATACAATACATTAACAAATTTAATGTCTTGCATTAACTTTCTGCAGCTTGTTGATCATCAACTTAACATCTTCAAACATTAAATCAATTATAGTTCATCAGATCGATATAGACATGTTCTGAAGGAATCAAACCTAGGGGAATCCTTGATAAACACCCAATCTTGTCATTCTAAATCAAGATATTCAAATACTTCTTGAATTCGGGTCGATGTTCAACAACAACATCCACCAAGATGGGAGAAACATGGCTAACAGGAGTAGCCATAGTAAAGGAACACAGATAAATATGAGCATAGAGGAATACCTTAGTCTGTCACAGTAGAAACCCTTGGTTGCGTTGCTTACCTTCACTTCAAAAATTATTTCCACTAGGTGATCAAATGACTTGACAACTTCCTCTTTTATCCCAAAATCACATTGAATCCGCCATCAGTAATGAATGCTTTCGTAATTATCACCACGTTTTCATTAGATGGAGATGATGGCATCAAGTGTTCTAGTTGTCCTTTTTACCTATAACTCCTTGCAAAGAGAAGATTTGACAAATAGTGATTATTTTGTTTTAACAAAGGAGACAACCACAGAATAATTCTCCCCTTGGGTAACCATCAATGAATCGCTAGAATCCAGAATAAGGGCCTGCATCAGAACTTGAACCGCTATCTTCCTTCTTTCTCAGATCTTTTTCATTTCAGCCTCGACTTCTTCTTTATTTATCTTCTTCATTGGTTCAGTGGGCTTGGTCTCATCAGATTTGCAAAACCTTGTTATGTGTCCAATCTTGTTGCACTTGTAACATTGGTTGGATCTTTTGTCTTGCCTTGACCTACACGGGTTAGCCTTATGTCCATAAGCATAAAAAGTATAACAATAACCAGTAAAATGATTCCTATTTGGTTTTCTATGTAGATTCTCTTTATGACTTGTTAGTAAATAGATTTACACTTTTAAAATACCAACATAAACTGACTCACAATGCCCGGGTGAAAGTACAAATGCTACTAACAGTTGAAGAAATTATTATTGAGCTGGTAACTTTCCTCTAAATTGAGAGGTACATCTCCCTCTTAATAGATATGCAATGAATAAAATACTGATATGCTTTTCACCATAAAGCAATAAAGGAAAACTAACATCTGCTCATAACTATGACGTAGACGTGAATAAAAGGAATATCAACCCATGAGAGTAAAATGAAATGACACAAAGTTCATCTATTCCACATTCACAATAAAGAATCAGGAAAATAACAACTCTTTACAGATAGTGTGAATATTACTGATTCAAAGTTCATGAAATAAACACACACATGATTTGATATAACAGAATGAATTCCCAATAAATCTTGTAATTGACATAAGAAAACCACAATAAAAATAGAGATACCAATGAACACAAAGTTTCAAAATAACTCCATTATTTCTTGAGAAAAATTAAAGAGTTTAAAGCCTCTTTATTTTTGTATGCAAAGACCATGTTTCTCCTCCAACAAAATGTTGTTATCCCTCTCTAACTAACCCCCTTTTCTTGAAAAACGTTTACAATAAATAGTATATGGTGTCCTTTCGGTTCATGTAACCGTTTCTTTTTTTTTTTAAAGAATGGAATAACCTTTTCACGTTCCCCATATAATGACTATCTTAAAATGTTTTAGATTATGATACATAGCTTTTTTTTTGTAAACTGGTCTTGTTGACCGTATCACTCCATAGAAAAAAGACTAAAATAACATATCATATGAGCTTGTATGGTCATGAAATTAAATCTGGGAACACTTAGGACCAAATTATTAGGTGGGTCATCTTTAGATTTAAGAAATTTGCAACTTTTTTCAGATGCATTTTTTTGGGCTACTTTTGAAAGTCGAGAAGTTGGAGATTTTAGAAAGTTTGAAAGTCGTGACGTTGAGAGATCAGCCACTTTTGAAAGTCGGGAAGTTGGAAACTTTTGAAAGTTTGAAACTTAAAGACTATGAAGCGCGACTTCAAAAGTTTAAATTTGGTAAGTTCAAAAATGGGCCAATAACAAGCTCTGAAGGGGGAGAAGGACTAAATGGGACGAAGATAATCTAGAACTCTAAATGAAAACTAGTTCCTTGTCCATTGGGCTAAAGATTCAAAAGAGGCAAGACACAGGGGGTTGCTTGCAGAGGGTGGAGGGGCAAATGGACACACACCAAAAACTACAAGCCAAAACAAAAGACTAGAAAAGGAGAAGCAACCTAAGACACCTATATGCACCTGGACTAGGTGGAAAAGAATCAACTCCCAGAAAGACTATGCAAATCCGTTTACCAGTTGGTAAAAATAAATACCAGTATGAAAAAGAGAGATATATCCTTGAAGCACCTGCAGACTCAGAAGCCATCCCATGATTTCAAACAAAACTCTGGATTTCATAAGTGAAAGAGACCTCTTGAATGATGCTCCAGAACCAAATAGTCATTTAGTATCATATGCCTCTGGAATTTCCTCAGCATATTCTTGCCTGCAACCATTGCTCCCTGCAACACCCAGACTGATATCCCATACCTGGAAGCAATCAACTAAACCACTAGAAGGGCAATCATTAATAATATGTTCCTCATGTAAAACTGGCAGGGAATCAATCTGAAAATTTGTATTACAAATAATTATGTTTGTGACTGAAAATCACCCCCAGCCGGAATGGTCTCTTCTTTGTTTGCAATATTTGGCTCAATAGTTCCATGGTTCACTAAATCATCTTCATTCATGACTTGTAAATTGGACATAATGACATCTTCTCAACATCTTCTTTGAGGCAGCGATTCAGGATATACATAATATGAGGCTCATCACATTTATCCTTTTGATCATTTCTATCAGAATTATCATGGCTACTTTTAACCTCATTTTTCAAAATTTGTTTAAAACTTTCAGCATTCAGATTTTCAAAATGAAATAACTCAAAAGAAGAATCTTTCTTAATCTCTTCTTGCAGTCGTATTCCCTCTAACTTCTCCTTATCAGTAGCAAAAGAAAACGATTGCCATCCTGCCGTAGATGAGGAGGCTAGAGTGACTTCATCTACATTGCTCTTTTCACCATTAACATTTGATGGACTTATGGATTCATCATTATTTTGTTCATAATGAAAATAATATGCTTCAACTCTTCTATTCATATGAGGGTTAATTTTCACAAGGCTTACCTCCTCTCCACAAAAGTGTTTTGAATAAAAAACAGTGAGGCTAAAACATTCAACAGAAGAAGGTCGAGCATTTTGGAAACATGTAGGCTGAAAACTTGGTTTTTGCATGACAGGTTTCTTTATAATTTCACTACTCAAACTATTCATAACCTGATTTATTTTCCATAAACCACTTAAAATCAAACCATCCTCAATTTTGACCCCTCTTCTTGTGCAATTTTAATGTCATTTACTTCACTTCGTTTCAAACAAAATTGAATATCTAGTTGCAAAGAGGAAATAAAAGTCCAAAGTCGCAGTTGCTTACTTGGTTGAATAGAGATAGGGATCTTCCTAAGTAGTCTATTGAACCTATCCACAAAGTCTTTGATTGATTCACCTTCTTGCTTTTGAACATCGAAAAATTGGTCCAACAAAGCAACTTCATCAATAGGGCCCTTATACCTTCCCAAGAACTTATTCCTCAATGAATCCCAATCAGTAATACACCTTTCTTCTAAATATTGAAACCAATTTGTTGCAGGTCTGATAAGAGAGTCAATGAATAATTGCACAAAAACATCATCTTCACTTACCCCCAAAATATCGCATAAAACTATAAAGGCCAGAATGTGGTCCTTAGCATCTTGATTATTTTCTCCGCTGAACTTCAGGAAGTTCTTTCTTGATCCTTTGGGAAATGGTGAATATTGTGGCAAAGATAGAGGTCCAAAGTGATTTCCCCATTGTTGGGAAGAAATTAGTGCCATAATGCAATTCTAGAAAATAAACTAGACATCAGTCCTTGCTAGAATGTATAGCTTCTAGGTACATCTCACTTCACACAGCCACCAACCTCCATTCTCGGGGAGGCACCTTTAAATTTCTGAGAAAAGAGGACACACGTACTCTGTTTCTTTCCCCAGTACTTTGTTTCTTTCCCCAGTAGAGTCGCCAAAAATCTGTTAGTAAACAGATTTGCACTTCAAAAATACCAACACAAACTGACTCATAATGCTCGGATGAAAGTACAAAGGCTACTAACTGTTGGAGAAGTTGTTATTGAGTTGATAACTTCCCTCTGAATTGAGAGGTACAACTCCCTCTTAACAGATATGCAATGAATAAAATACTGATATGCTTTTCACCATAAAGCAATAAAGGAAAAGTAATATCTACCCATAACTATGACATAGACGTAAATAAAAAGAATATCAACCCATGAGAGTGAAAGAAAATGACACAAAGTTCATCTATTCCACACTCACAATAAAGAATCAGGAAACTAACAACAAATCTTTATAGATTGTGTGAATATTACTAATTCAAAGTTCATGAAATAAACACGCACTTGATCTGATATAACAGAATGAATCATGCAGGAGCATCCTGGGGTAGTTGGCAATCATGTATCACCAAAAGATGTTTTGGTTTGGTTTTGGTTTTCAGTGGTAAGCTCGGTTGGAGACGTGAGTTTCTCGGTCATTTGGGGGCAGTTCTCGGTTGGAAGATGTGTTGCTTCACCAGTGGACTCGGTGACTGGGCTCGGTGGTGCTCGACGATGGTTTGCTTTGTGGTGTCTGTTCGGTGGTGTTCGTCTCGGTTGTGTCTCTCATTGAGTGGCTTGGTTTCGGTGTTCCTAATCACTGACGGGGTTCTTCTGATTGTTTGGGCTGGCCGACTAGTGCATTTAATTTAGGGTTGTGTTCCTCGAGTTTTGGATTGACCGTTGGAGGTGTGAGGACTTAAATCTGATTTGGTTCACTCTCCTATGCAAATTTAATGGTTGTTGGAAGCCGACTTATAAGAATACATTAGTGTTGTGTTCTTGATGCCGACTTGTGTTTGGTTGTTTTATTTAATTGTGAAGGCGACTTGTGGTTGTGTTGTATAAGAAGAGGGTTTGGGCAGGGCAGTGAGGGAAAAGGGAAGAGTTATTGAAAAGGTTTGCAAATCTGAACTAGGTGAAGGATACCTTGGAGGGCTAGTAGCTTGTTGGCTTAGGAAACAAGAGGATTGTTTGGTGGCTTGCGAGCACAAGTTTAGATCTGTCTTGAGTTTTCCTGCTAGATTGTTGTTTGTTATAGGTCTGGGCTAGTTAAGGGGGTGATCTGAAGCTTGCAGAAGATCTCTTTGATAAATCTTAGTGTATTTGTTGATGTATGTGGTCGTAATCAAGAAGGCCTTACAACTTGACATGTTTGCATGTAATTGAATTTTTTACAAATCAATGAGTTGATATTCTTTATATCTTGTTGTGTTGTTGTTTTCATTGTTGTTCTTGTTGTTGGGTGCAAGTCTGGACATTTCTTTTGAGATCTCTCCGGCCTTGACTGCATCAAGTGGTATCAGAGCTAATTCGATGCTGGTGGTGTTTGCAAATTCATGTTTGAGAACTTGGATTCGTTGCATAGGGTTGTGATTCTTGGTATCTCCCTAGTGAACATATTGTCGATCAGAGGCAGTTGCACTAAGGTTTTCAAGATGCTTGCTCGAAGAATAAACCCTAGGATGATTGATCAGATGAAAGAGGATCTACGAGATGAGATTCGTAATGAGATGGCTGAATTGAGGAATGATGTCATGGAGGGAATCAGAAATGTTGTTGTTGGATTGCAGAGAGGTCCTAGAATAGAAGATGCTTATGAAGAAGCTACTGAAGACTTTGAGGCTGCTGGATCTAGTGGAGATGACAGGGTCAATCGGATGGAGAGATCTGATGAAGACAGAATTGATCGGTTGCAGAGATCTAGTGCTCGGTTGGGTACAAGTTACCGAATGAAGGTTTCCAATTTCTTAGGTACATTGAGACCTGAGGATCTGATTGATTGGATCGGTGAGTTAGAAGACTATTTTGAGTTGGAGGACATTGGAGATCCGCTTAGAGTGAGGATAACACAGACTAAGTTAAAGGGACATGATGTTCTTTGGTGGATAGAATTGCAGAGAGATACAAAAGAAGAAGGTGAGATGAAGATAAATCGATGGAGGTTGATGGTGGCAAAACTTAAAGCTAAGTTCATTCCTGCCGACTATGAACTTGAGTTGTTTAAGAAGTTACAAAATCTAAAGCAGCAAGAGATGATTGTGGAAGACTACACCGAGGAGTTCAAGAAGTTGACTATTCGGTCTGGGCACAGAGAACTTTCTAAGGAAAAGGTGGCAAGGTATATTAATGGTCTGAGATTCAATATCCATGACGAGATTGGTATGTTGAAGATTGACTCAATGGAGGATGCTTACCAGTATGTCCTGAAGGCAGAAGCTAAGTTGAGGAGAAGACATCATGGTAATTCCCGAGGGAAAGAGAAGCAAGAGTAGTTGGTAAAGGATAAACTGAGAGTTGAGGATGAACCGAAACTTGTTGAATCGAGGAGAAAGGCAGGTAGAGGTGTATTCAGAGGTACCTGTTGTAACTGTGGTGAAGAAGGACATTAGTCACTTGAATGTCCCCATGCAGATAAGGTTGGTAGTCATCGAAATGTTGTGGTGAATGAAGTTGAAGAGAATGAACCTGAGGTGGAAGGTGTGAGTCTTTTGCTTAGGAGAACATTGTTGCCCACGACACAAGCTAATTCTTGTCAGAGGAAGAACTTGTTCAGGATTGTGTGTAAGTCTGGTGATAAATGTTGTAAGATGATTGTTGATGGAGGGAGTATCTGATAACTTGGTTTCGGAGGAGATGGTTAAGAAGCTTAGTTTGAGGAGGTTGAAACATCCTTGTCCTTATAGGATAAGTTGGTTGAAAGAAGATCATGTAGAAGTGAAGGAGCAGTGCATGGTAAGTTTTCACTTTGGTTCTTATAAGGATGAAGTATTATGTGACATTGTGGAGATGAGTTCTTGTCACGTTTTACTTGGGAGACCTTGGCAGTATGATAGAGAGGTTATTCATGACTGTAAGAGAAATTTCTTTACTATTCGGAAAGATGGACAGAGGTTTACTTTGATTCCTTTGAAGGATGAAGACAAAGGAAGGAGGAACTTTAGCATTGGTAGCGAATTTGAGATGATTGCAGAGGTTGGTGTGGACATTTAGGTTCATAGATCTGAGGCACATCAGAGAGTGCTAGTGGTAAGAGGAAGCAAAAGAAGAACCGAGGCATGGGTGTATCGGTTGAGAACTCAGAAGACATGTATATCAAGAACCGGTTTGGGATCTATGTATTGATTCCCAACAGATGTTCATCGAGCTGCTGAGAACATCGTTTCTCACCTAGGGGGTCTGATTCGGGAGCATCCTGGGGTAGTTGGCAATCTTGTATCACCAAAAAGATGTTTTGGTTTGGTTTTGGTTTTCGGTGGCAAGCTCGGTTGGAGACCTGAGTTTCTCGGTCATTTGGTGGCAGTTCTCAGTTGGAAGATGTGTTGCTTCACCGATGGACACGATGAATGGGCTTGGTGGTGCTCGACGATGGTTTGCCCGGTGGTGTCTCTTCGATGGTGTTCGACTCGGTTGTGCCTCTCACCGAGTGGCTTGGTTTTGGTGTTCCTTATCACCGACGAGGTTCTTCTGATTGTTTGGGCTGGCTGACTAGTGCATTTAATTTGGGGTTGTGTTCCTCGAGTTTAGGATCGACCGTTGGAGGTGTGAGGACCTAAATCTAATTTGGTTCTCTACTATGCAAATTTAATGGTTGTTGGAAGCCGACTGCAGAAGAACACATTGGGTGTTGTGTTCTTGATGTTGACTTGTGTTTGGTTGTTTTATTTAGTTGCAAAGTCGACTTGTGGTTGTGTTGTATAAAAAGAGGGTTTGGGTATGGCAGTGAGGGAAAATGGAAGAGTTATTGAAAAGGTTTGTGGATCTGAACTAGGTGAATGATACCTTGGAGGGCTAGTAGCTTGGTAGCTTAGGAAACAAGAGGATTGCTTGGTGGCTTACGAGCACAAGTTTAGATCTGTCTTGAGTTTTCTTGCCAGATTGTTGTCTGTTACAGGTTTGAGGGGGTGATCTGAAGCTTGCAGAAGATCTCCGTGATAGATCTTAGTGTATTTGTTGATGTATGTGGTCGTAACCGAGAAGGCATTACAGCTCGGCATGTTGCATGTAATTGAATTTCTAACAAATCAATGAGTTGATATTCTTTATATCTTGTTGTGTTGTGGTTTTCGTTGTTGTTCTTGTTGTTGGCTGCAAGCCTGGACATCTCTTTTGAGATCTCTCCAGCCTTGACTGCATCAATGAATCCCCGAGAAATCTTGTAATTGACATAAGAAAACCACAATAAAAATAGAGATACCAATGAACAAAATTTTTCACAATAACTCCATTATTTCGCAAAATTAAAGAGTTCAAGGTCTCTTTATTTCTGTACACAAAGACTAGGTTTCTCCTCCAGCAAAATGTTGCTATCCCTCTCCAACTAACCCCCTTTTCTTGAAAAACTTTCACAATAAATAGTATCTGGTGCCTTTTCGGTTCATGTAACCCTTTCTTTTTTTTTTAAGAATGGAATAACCTTTTCACATTCCCCATAAAATGGCTATCTTAAAATGTTTTAGATTATTATACATAGCTGTTTTTTTTGTAAACTGGTCTTGTTGACTGTATCACTCCATATAAAAAGACTAAAATAACATATCATATGAGCTTGTATGACCATGAAATTAAATCTGGGAGCACTTAGGACCAAAATATTAGGTGTGTCGTCTTTATATTTAAGAAATTGCAACTTTTTTAAAATGCGTTTTTTGGGGCTACTTTTGAAAGTCGAGAAGTCTAAGACTTTTGAAAGTTTGAAAGTCATGATGTTGCAAGATCGGCCACTTTTGAAGTCAGGAAGTCGGAGACTTTTGAAAGTTTGAAACATAAAGACTATGAAGCAGGACTTAAAAAGTTTAAATTTGACTAAGTTCAAAAATGGGCCAACATGACCATAGATGTTAAAGCTAAAGCATCTACCCGAAAAAGTTCTTCCTTTGTGATTTGTTCTATTTCTACATTCTAATGCTTTATGCCGTACTTTATTACAATTAAAACAATGTCTTTTAAAAGAATGAGATTTCTTACTTGTTGCTCTACCAGAGCCTTACTTTTGTCTTCACTCTTGATTTTGGTTACAACTTCTTTTACCGGAGCACAATCTTTAGAGCATTCGTCGGTGACAAATCCTAGGCCTTCCTTGATTTTCGGTGACCTTTGAGCTGTTATGATTTCATCGAGTTTTTCATAGCTAAATCAAGATTTATCTTCTTGCTTCTTTGATTCTTCCAAGTTAGATTTTAGAGAAGTAGCTTTGAGTTCCAACTTCTTGCATTGATCAGACTTATTCTTTATTATACTCTTCAAAAGTTACTTTTTCTTTTCATCTTCTTCACTTTTGACTTTCATATTATTGATAGTATTGTTTGCTAACCTGAGTTCATTACTTACTTCTTTATGCCTTCGCTTGAATTTTTTAATCTGATCTTTAAGCTTTCGAATGCAATCATTTGCCATTTGCAAATTTTTCGAGAGCTCTTTGTTTTCATCTTCAATAACTTCAAGATCTTCAAATACAGACATGAGATCATCTTGATTCATGGTAGATCTAGACATTGTATGTTCAACCTTCTGTATCTCCTTCGAGTTGTTAGTCTCTTCCAAAGGAACTAACTCTAATGTCAATTGTTGAACATCCAAAATATTGAGGGGAGGGGTGAATCAATGTTCCCTTAAATAATTTAAAACTTTTTAACAACTATCCGCATAACATAATTCAAACTTGCTGAAAAGAAAGAGTAGAAAGTAAACATATAACACCAGATTTTATTGTGGAAACCCAAGATGGGAAAAACAACGAAGAGAGTGAACTCTCAAGTTTTAGGTAACCGGTTACAATATACAAAGGTGGCTCACTGTTGGTGTGGCTCACTACCAATTGTGCTCACTGCCCGAAAGACGCAAAAATCAGCTATAGTAGTTGAGAATCATCTTATATCCGAAGTATGATATATACAAGTTGAACTGTTAAAATTGCATGTTTGCATGAAATAAAGTGCAAAAGTTTTCTATACTGAGTCACATATATCCACTTGCTATACACAACAGATCACATTACATATCACATAATATTTCTAAGATACCATAGACATCTTCATATCACATAATATTTCTAAGATACCATAGACATCTTAACATTATGTGTCGGTGTCGCCACCAATATATACAAGTGGCGGTGCCTCATTCATCATGTTGTCTGAGGTTGAATATAGAAAACTTGTGAACACGCAACCGAAGAGAGTTGGAGATGTCAGTCCTACCTAAAAAGATATCCCACGCTAAGTAGAGTAGGTTTGAGCCAAAACATCACTGCTTTACCTAAATAAGTGTTGTTGATCAAGCTATGATTGTCGGTGAATCTGGGTCATGCTCCTACTGTGAATTTGGGTCATGCTCTTGCTGCAAATCCGGGTTATACCCCTACTGTAAACCATGTGGATACCACTCCTGCTCTTACTAGTACGACCCCCTCTAGCAAGGCGGACCATTCTTCGCCTTCTACTCTGCTCTACTCCAAGCCTCAGCTAACAATGTACAACTTTCTCGGCACTCTGTCTATTTTGCTGACATGTCCAAATGGAGTGTCATTAGTTGCTCTCCCTTGTGGAGATCCTAATGACAGCATTGCCTGGACAGTTGTCTGACGACACAGGAAAAATAGTTCTTCAAATTCACTCTCTTCTCCACATGCGGTGAGTGAGCTGCCCTCCCACTCTTGAAGAGAGCTACTAGCCTTTATGCTAGTGTGTTGTTCTTTTTTGTATTCTGTTTTTGACAACACCTGTTTTGTTTGTGTGATGTTAATAAGCCATTGATGGCCTGTAAAACCCAGCACCCCTGTTTTAGTGTTGCTGTTTTCTTTGACGCCTTCGGGCTGTGGTGGTGTAAAGGTCAGCCCCCTTGTTAGGCTGTCTTTTATAATTAAAAACATTTGTATAAATCAGACCACATATAGAACAGCATTTTCATAAATTGATCAGGTTCTCTGATTTTTATTGGTCCATTCAACCATTCATGGCATGAGATTAATATTCAGGCTCCAAACAAATGAAGTACAAAATAAGCTAATCAATCCCAGATAAAGAAACTATGATGTTTTAATATTCTTCCTCTACCATCAAGCTGTCCACTTTAAAGAAGATGGACCATTTATTGCTGTTGCCATGTCACAATTTGTGTTTAAAGACACACCAACTAAATCGAAGAGATCTTAAGCTACTCAGAAGAATAATCCATAAATATCATTATTCTCAAACTTTTTGGTGATGTATTCTCAATCTTTTTTGTTAGAACTTTAAAAATGTACTTTTCATGGAATAGAGATGTAGTTTTCAGAAAGCACTGCCTCTTAAATAAGACTGAAAATAACATTGTGTTGCCATTTAGAAAATAACCATTGCCTATCAATCTATTTTACCAGGTTTATTTGAACTGAGGGTGATACCTGTTTGAACAGGACCGGTTACAGATCCAGGCCTGGGTTCCCACAGGGTTTGACCGAAGTTTGTACAGGCAAAACCCAAAAAAGGTATTTGGAGTAAAAAAAAAAGAAAAACTTATTTTCCTGCAGATTTTAACTTTTCAGCAATGTAATTTTTTTCAATAAACATTTGAACCACACCAAAAACGAGAAACTATTAACCGTTACACCTGTGAAATTAAATTTCATTCACTTACTCATCCCTCAAATGACAACTTGTTGTATGGTGAACCGCAACAAACGTAAATTCCACATACAGTATGAACAAATTAGATTTCATTCACTTACTCATCCCTCAAATGACAACTTGTTGTATGGTGAACCGCAACAAACGTAAATTCCACATACAGTATGAACAAATCAGCTGACACGCATCTGAAACCTGGAGATCTTACTCTGATATAATAAACAAATAATGAAAAAAAATGAAATGAAGGAATTTTAATGACGTCCACAAGACCAAGCAGTCTAAGGGTGATGAAATGAATGAAAGGACTGTGATTTAATGGACAGCGATGATTGCAGGATATATGCCATGCATGGCCATGGCAGGGAAGCCCTCAATTTTTTATAAAAAATGGAAAACTCAAAACCAAGTCACGTTTGTCTGAGGCAGCCTATTTCCCAGCAATACCAAAGTCAAGAACCAACAAAACCAATGGTAAAAATGGCAATCAGAATTTCCGGCATGAGACAAATCCTGTGGGGGGTTTCCCCACATATAAAAGCCTATTGGCTAATAAAGAATTTGATAGTAGCACAAATTAACCATGAATGATATTGTATTGAGCATTTCTCCGGGAGGTTACACCCTAGAAGTGGTCAATGATATATTGTACTGCAAATCTATCATTTCAATGTGATATTGCTTTTGTGGTTCGATTATTTGGCTAATCTCTTGCAGAAAGGACTGCATCAAATGAACAGGAAGTGGTTTGCTTATCACACTAGGCATTTTCCCTGGAAAAGATTGCTATAGCCATTATTCTACTTTGTTTCCAAGCCAAGTATTTGTGCGAATTCCCATTTCAAATTTTCAACTATTGTCAATTCAAAAATGTCAATTAAATTAGAAAAGGTGTTTTCAAAATCAGAAGAAAGAGATGAGCATCCAACAGAAACACAGAAAGTATTTCCTACAGTGTATTAAGGTTGGTAACCATCCCTCCATTTATTTAAACAAATTCACGAATGCTGAATGAAGAACACTATGGTGTTTTAAATACAAGAAGTCAATTCAGATGGTCCTTTACATACTTCAGCATATGACTCCCAAGTATACCCTCAAATGGTTACAGGATGAATAGAATATGCTCAAGAACCTCAAATGGTTACAGGCTAAATAGAATATGCTGAAGAACCTCAAATGCAAATGGCTCCAAAGATTTGTCATGTGAGATCCACCGTACAATAACCCACTAAAAGCTATACTACAGGCTCCCAAACGTTCCATGTTCAAGTGAACTGTTCTAACAGAGTGATTTGGCAAGATCAAAGGAAAGTGAGCTTGCTAGAGAAGATCGACTAGCTTGTCATGCACAGGGATGAGTTACATACAAATTCTGTTCTGATCTACTGACACTAGTGGATATTTTTACTTTATTGAGAGCCCATTGCTTGTCTTATTCATAGTTAGCAGCTTCAGCAGATTTACTTTATAAACCTTGCTGGTTGACATGCATTGGCAAACTCCTTGTACCAGTTGGCTAGCAGCTTTAGCAGTCAGAACTCACAGGAACTAACATACTTGTGTGCTTGTCATATAATTTATAATTGTGCTACCACAATCATGGTTAGGTGTAACCAAAACAACTTTTTAAATGGTCAAAGCAGTGAAAGATGCATTCCAAAATTTCTCTCAACATTATTAAACATGAAATCAACTAAGAAACAAGGGCATTTTTATATTCTATGCTACATTTTGGCAGCACGTAAATAACATTATATGCTCATTAATATTCCAACAGTCTTTATGCTTAAAAAATACTAAATAATTGACACCATAATTCAACAATATAGTATTATATTTAAAATCACTGGATAATAAAGACACCCAAGGGTAAATCCCAGAAAACAGTAAAAGTAAATATTATGCGGCTTATCTTTTGAGATGCAAGGGCATCCTTCAAACTCATTTTTTTATTGGTTATTTTACAGCATTTGTCATCTTTTGAGGGCCGATACATAAACTATACAACCCTGAAATTTATAGCTAGGGCATGTCTGTCAGTCTAACCAAACATCTAACCTGAACATATCCGTGGTTGGACCCAGTCCAAATTCTTAATTGGGTCATCTCTTTCAAATACAAACTTTTACGATTGTGTAACTGGATTGAGAATTTTCTATATCTGGATGATACTTCTTTAACAGTGATCCTTGAACGTTAAGCTCGATATTAGCTCCCTAAGTTAGAATAACAGTTATGTGAAGCAGTTACAAATGGTTGGAGGAGAAGTCAAAATGCAAAAATAAGACACTTCTTCATCCACCATAACTTACAATAGGTGAAACGGTATATTCTTTCAACCCACAGCCACAGTGTCAGAATGAGCATTTGCTTCCAATGCCAAATGTGTTTTACTGGTAGATTCATGTACCTCAACCTCCCTCTGCTCATTTCTTTGGCTAGAACTTGAGTTGGACAATTTTGATGCAACTTGAAGGTGCTCTTTACTTTCTGTTTGAATGAAGTGTGATTCTATCTTTGTAGTAGACATTTTATCTAATTCTGCTAGTGCACTTTCTCCTAGCTGATTCCTCATCTGCTCCTGTGTCATATTATCCTATAATGTCAGTATCTCTGTATCTTGAAATAAACATAATGAAGTTTACATGCTATACCATGAATAGATATACTACCCGTAGCAATGCATTGCTTGAAGCAAGCCTTTTTCTTTCCTCTTCAACACAGGTCAATTCATTTCTCAACGCCATGTTTTCCGCAGATAATACATCAACTTTTGCTGTCAATTCTTCACACTCGGCCTGATTCAGACAAATCAATATTAGAATAGCACAAAGATTCCAAAGCCTCTTAAACTGCCCATTAGTTACTGCATAAAATATGAAGGGATTGATTTATAAGTCTCTAGTTATGCCTTGATAGTTGTTTCCCTTGTGCTCACCAAAACCCTTCCCTCCCACTCTCTCCCAAAGTTGGAAAGGATTCCCCATGAAAAAATATTGAGGTAGAACTACCAGATACCTGTTTCCGTAACCGGGAACGCCTGGCAGACTCTCGATTGGATTGCTTCCGTCTCTGCCTCTTCAACTCCCGTTCATCCTGTTGACAACTGCATTTTAGCAAAGAATACATGGCGCAATAGTTGTTGGAAACTTCGAAGTAAGTTCAACAACAATAAAAAGGAACAAGTATCCAGGTACATAAAAAATTCAACGGCACTTATGACCCTGGAAAAAAAATCAGGGTTCTGAGAAAAATACATAAATATTTTATATAAAAAAGGATATTAAAAAGAAAATGGAAATATGAAGCTGGGCATAACAAAATAATTCCTAACTTGTTCTTATCAGCAATTGGGACAAATCCTCAACTGTTGAAAGATTTTGCTGTAACACTCCAACTATTAATAAATCATAATGGCCCTACAATGGGACCACATTTAGAGATGGCAATGGTGGTGGAAGCTGATGTTACAAAAAGATTTTGATGTGACTTCTCTCTGTGGCATCATTATTTCCAAGTGTGTGAGTATCACTTGGGTGGTAATTTCAGTTACTCAATTTGTGATTGGCAGATGATATAGGTCCAGGCAGAGAGAAGGTAGCTACCATTCAATTGATGCTCTCTTCAGCTCTATCTTCAGTTGGTATGGCTTCTTCTGTGGGTCGTGAGAACTGTGGTGCTGGGAGAGATACTGGTGCTAGGACAGGGAGAGTCACATGAGGTTGCTGGTCAGTGGGAAGATGATGTTGGAAAATATTACTACATACATTGAGCATGAGATCTCCAATCCTGATCTTAGGGGATGAGTAACCTGACTCTAAGGACCTTGGTAACCAGATGGATGGCATCCCCTGTGTTGGCACTCATGAAGCAATGACAAAACTTTTGCTGGATCCAGATCAATCCTTGGGCTGCCAAAATGTGTTCGATGCAGCTCAGTCTGATGGCTGTGCCATGATGCTATCCTTCACAGCAAGTGCTCATCTAATCCATGATGATAATGCTGATATTAAAAAACAGGCAGAAGTTTTCTATGACTGTTATCTGGAACCATTTCATGAGGTAATTATAAAGCAACACAAAATGCACAAGAATGTAAAAGCTATAGCAAGGGCTTTGAAGGTCAAGTTGATCTTTGATGTTGAGTTGGATGACTGTACATGCTGTAATAATGTGGAGGTGGTAGACTTGGTTGAGATCTCCCTCCTTCAAGAGTCACTAAATGTAAAAACTATTTGGATGAGCAGGGGATGGCTCATGGGTCTGCGTAATTTTCCCACCCTCCCCATGACCGTTTGGTACTTCGGGTCTATCTAGTGATGATCATGTTTCAAATTACTACTGTTTTTATATTAGGTGTTTTTTGAACTCTGATGGGTGAGGAGCTGAGGTAATTCGCCCCTATGCACGGTGGTATAATATGTCTGCTGGTATATATATAATCTGCTCTTTTTGAATATAGGGTTTACTATCCTGAACGGCTGGAGACTGTGCCTTTGGTTCCCACCTCATGAGCTGAAGGTTTTTCTTTCTTCTGGTTTGTACCTGGATTTGTGGTTTAGCCGGAAAGATATTTTCTCTTTTAGATGGACCTGGGTGAGCTCAGTACTACCAGCATCCAAGCCTCAAAGCTCTTTTTCTTGGCTCCTAGGTGCCTTACCTAGGTATATGAGAAAAAAGAAATATCACAATAAAAAAGCATCTTGCAATTCAATAATAATTTGTTACAAATTCTGCCTTGTGCCAGTGAACACATTTGTATTAAATGATCATTGACAATCAAGGCACACATAGTATTATATTTTTATTCATGAATTTGAATTATAATAGTTCCTTTTGGATAAAACTACTTTCTGTAAGTATAGAAAATTGTTCAAGATTTTAAGAGTAACAGCTATGTTAAACAGGGATGCGTCCCTGCCCGTCAAACTCCCATCTCCGACCCCTGAGGCATTTTGGGGACAGCACTATAACAGCAATTAAATTAATCATGGCAGCAGTTGTCATGTCCCCTGTAATGTCTCCTTCTGTAGATGCCCTAGTTGTTTTGCCCTAAATCACAAATTCCAAGTAGTCAAGAAGTAGAATAGGATCAGTAACATCATGTACCTAGTTGAGATCCTGCAACATCTTCGGAAATCACAATCCACAAAAAAAACCTTTCTCATTAGAGACATTAAAAGCATAAGATAATTTCACCTAGGGTTATGAACATTATTATAAGATCTATTTAAATTATTGATGGAGTTCAACCATAGGAGAGCTAGGATAAGAAGCATATTAGGGTGCCTTAAATCAATCCTCTACCCTAGGCCCAAGAGCAGATGCTATCCCTTTTGGCCATCATGTGGCCCTTGCCATCCATATTCATATCCAATCAATTCCTCTACCCTAGGCCCAAAAGTAGATATCATCCCTCGTGTCCATCATGTGGCACTCTGCCATCCATATGAGGGGGTCAGTGAGGAGTCCATAGCCGATCAGTTCCTCTACCATAGGCCCAAGAGTGGATATCACCACTCTTGGCCATCCTGTGGTACTTCTCCATCCATACGAGGGGGTGTACCTAGTGAGGAGTCCATAGCTAATCAATTCCTCTGCCCTAGGCCCAAGAGCAGATATCATCCCTCTTGGCCATCGTGTGGCACCTTGCCATCCATATGACGGGTGTATCTAGTGAGGAATCCCATAGCCGTTCCCCTATTCCATTTCCACCCTTATCATCATGATTAGAGTCCCTTAACATGATGGTCAACCAAGGTATAAGTTTGAAGAAACTACAATAGGGTGTTCGGAGCACCCTTTTTCTAAGCCCAAGGGTAGGGCACTCTCCTTGCACACCCTTGGCCTCATGGGACAATCTATTACCACCATGAGGTGGCATACGTAGAGGACCTCATAACATTTTCTCCCTCCTTGTACTCCTTTCCTAACCTTACCATGTTTTGTTGTTTCCTTAGGAGAATTAATAAATAAATAAAAAATCTAGTGAGATTAGAAATTCACATAAGAAATAATATGTTAGATAACATCTTCATCATGCATACTAAGCATACATCTCATGCATACCACCATTGAAGAGGTATGCTATAGTCTGCAACAATAGTACTCTCTGGTCTGATCCACCTATGTGCCTAATTGCTGATGTCTGGTGAACTGATCTGCTCTTACAGATAAGTGCTTATGATCCTTGGTTCAATGCCTTCCTTGAATGCTTATCCTTTGATACATATTCCTCTTCCTTGTAGTGGAAGAGTCATGTCTCTTCAATGAATGGACACTAATAATAAATGACATCTCATAATAAATACATTACATGTGCTTCTTAATCGCACCTTTTGAGGATCAGACTTGCTTCTAATTATAATGGCTGCTTGTAGTGGTAATTATTGTTTTAGTCACTGCTTTAAGTATATCAAGGGTTGCTGTCAAGAGTTTGATGTTTATTGACAACTTTCATGCTGCATTCATCATTACTCGCAGTCACTGCTATAGATAACAATGGTGATCACTGCCTCTTGCATTCTAATCACTGTTTCTGTTGATGGTTTATCTCTCTTATGCCTGCTTTTCAACTTCGAATATTTTCTTTTATTTCCTGCCTAAACTCTATCTCAAAAATCCTCTTTTATACCCTATCCTACATTTCCTTGAAAGGAGTCACCATTTCATCATGGCTCGGCCATCTATACAACTAACTCCAAAATAAATCATTTTATTCTCAAATCAGGTCGGCTCTCACAGTATTGCTTAGGGTTTTATTTATTTTATTTTTATTATTATTTTTAATGTTGCTTTCTCCCTTGGTTAGCTACTCATAGCTTGGCAAGGTTATGACACTCTGCCCTTCCCAAAGTTTCTTGTCCTCAAGCAATGTCAATTTTTCCCAAGTCTTACAAGGTGAGGGTCCCTAAAGTAACCCTTGGAGATTTGTCATCCTTAGATCTTCCATGGGATATAATTAGCTTCTGCTGCGCAACTATGATATTAACTCAAGGCATATATCTCTGTCTTTATTTCCATTGTGAGTTATCTCAACCAATGATTGGAAATTCGCATGGTTTATAATTTTAAGACGAGTTTTCCCTCATCAGTTATTATCATAAGAAATTGTTTGGTTGGTCCTATGGATATTTTCTTAAATCGTAGCAAGGGTGTGCCTTTACATATTAAGATGAAAATTAGAAGCATGACACACATCTATGACCTTAAATGCAACAAATTCACATTTTTTTGGTTCACTCTAGTTATTCTCATATTCTAGATCAACCAAAAATAAAACCAAACACGGAGCATACACAATGAAAACATGAAATATTATACACATGAATATATGCATGCACGAAGCATACACGCAATGCACGTATTGTTAGATCCTTCTTATTAACTATAATGCATTCATTGATTTATCTTTACCCTGCAGGATGGTAAGATCAATGCTCCGATACCACTTGTAATGTCCCCTTTTGTAGATGCCCTAGTTTTTTTTCCCTAAATCACAAATTCCAAGTAGACAAGAAGTAGAATAGGATTAGTAACATGTACCTAGTTGAGATCCTACAACATGTTAGGAAATCATAACCCACAAAATAAACCTTCCCCGTTATAGACATTAAAAGCATAGATCACTTCAACTAGGATTAGGAACATTAATTATAAGATCTATTTAATTTATTGGAGTTCAACTATAGAAGAGCTGGGATAAGGGGCATAGTAGGGTGGCTTAAATCAACCCTCTACCCTAGGCCCAAGAGCATATGCTATCCCTCTTGGCCATCATGTGGCCCTTGCCATTCATATGAGAAAGTGTACCTTGTGAGGAGTCCATAGCCAATCAATTCATCTACCCTAGGCCCAAGAGTGGATGTCATCCCTCTTGGCCATCATGTGGCACTTTGCCATCCATATGATGGTGTGTAGCTAGTGAGGAGTCCATAGCCAATCAACTCCTCTACCCTAAGCCCAAGAGTCAATATCATCCCTCTTGGCCATCATGTGGCACTTTGCCATCAATATGAGGGGGTGAACCCAGTGAGGAATGCCATAGTCATTCCCCTCTTCCATTGCCACCCTTATCCTCCTTATCATTAGAATCCCTAAACATAATGGTCAACCAAGTATAGGCTTGAGGAAACTACAATAAAGTGTCCAGAGTGCCCTTTCCTTCTAAGCCCAAGGGCAGGGCACTCCTTGCACCACCTTGATGCGACTTAGCGAACTGAAACATCTAAGTACTAGAGGAAAGGAAATCAACCGAGGCCCCGTTAGTAGCGGCAAGCGAAAGCAGATTGGGCAAAATCCATCAGCAGAGAAGTATCAAAAGCTAGTAGCCTGGATTTCGTCTGACCTCATGGGACAATCTGTCACCACCATGAGGTGGTGTACCTAGAAGAGGACCTCATAACAGTTTCTCCCTCCTTTCCTAACCTTACCATGTTTGATTGTTTCCTTAGGAGAATAAATTAATTAATTAAGAATCTAGAAAGATTAGCAATTCACATTAGAAATAATATGTTAGATAACATCTTCATCATGCATTCTAGCACACATCTCATGCATACCACCGCTAGAGAGGAATGCTATAGTCTGCAATAAATAGTAATCTCTGGTCTGATCCACCTATGTGCCTGATCGCTGATGTCTGGTGAACTGGTCTGCTTTTATGGATCAGCGTTTGTGATCCTTAGTTTGATGCCTTCATTGAATGCTTATCTTTCGATACATATACCTCTTCCTTGTAGTGGAAGAGTTGTGTCTCTTCAATGAATGGACACTAATAATAAATGACATCTCTTGATAAATACTTTACATGTGCTTAATTGCACCTTTTGAGGATCGGACTTGCTTCTGATTATAATCACTGCTTGTAGAGGTAATTATTTTTTTTGTCACTGCTTTAAGCATATCAAGGGTTGTTGTCAAGAGTTTGATGTTTACTGACAATTTCATGCTGTATTCATCATTGCTCATAGTCGCTGCTATGGATAACAATGGTGATCACTGCCTCTTGTATTCTAATCACTGTTTCTGTTTATGGTATATCTCTGCTTGTGTTCTTTTCAACTTCAAATATTTTCTTCTATGTCCCGCCTTAACTCTCTCTCATATATCCTCTTTTATACCCTATCCTACCTTTCCTTGAAAGGAGCTGCCATTTCATCATGGTTCGATCATTTTATTCTCAAACCAGGTCAGCTCTCACCATATTGCTTAGGGTTTTATTTATTTTATTATTATTATTTTTAATGTTGCTTTCACCCTTGGTCGGCTCCTCATAGCCTGGCGGGGTTATGACAGCAGTGACAGCAACAATTGTAGTGTGACATCAATAAATATACCATGATTCAGATTCATAGTTAATGATATAAGTTATAAACATATAATATTAACAGCAATAATTAGGATTTCTGATTTCATTGTTCAAAAGCATCAAACTCTAAAATTCTTGATATGGTGTTAGAGTCAGTTATTATTGTCAGTTGCAAAAGAGATTAAAGGTGCATTTGCCATGGTCTGGTACAGTGTGGTATTGAGTGAGAAGTACAAACAAACAGTTTCCTTTCAGAATGTGGTTGCCATGCAGGTTTCTGCAGACATCACCCAACATTATTTTAGCATTGTCATGCTATAACTGTTGTTATACTGCTGCTCATTTACTTGAAGAAAAATTTCTCTCTCTCTCTGATTGTCATTCCCAAAACACATCCCCTGCCTTCCCGTTGTCCCATCCCAGAAGCACCGTGGAACAAGTATCACTGACATTATTGCTAATTTAATATTACATTCAACTGCGGCCAACTTCTGTTACATGCCAAGAAAAATCTCATTTCAAGTACAAGAGGTCTGCATGCATGCTTAGAAAAACACTTGCTTACAGAACCATTTTGCAGGAAAACTGCCAAGAAATACCATCTATCAATATTGAATTTAGTTATAAAATTAAAAAGTAAGCATCCGTGCTATTGAAAATTTGATGAAGGGGTGGGCCAGGAGGCAGGGAAGAAGTGGAGGGGGAAGTGGAGGGATCAATGTGGGGGGATTGAGGGATTGAGATACCAAACTGTCTGAGACTCGTCCAAAGGAAGGCCAGATAAACTGCTAAACTTCCCAACTGCATTATGAATTACGCTGAACAGACAGAT
>MU227039.1:231351-244223 GCA_018584345.1 Thuja plicata
ATGGCTAACCCTGGATGGGTACATTGGGATGCAGTTAAGCGAGTATTCAGATATTTGAGGGGTACATCAGATTACTCCATATGTTACCATGGTAACTCTTCTAGATCTCTGCATTCAATTTGTATTCGTGGGTTTGTGGATTTAGATTAGGCAGGTGATATTAACATCAGGAGATCCACCAGTGCTTATGTGTTCACTATGTTTGGTGGTTCCATCAATTGGATGAGTAAGCGACAACCTGTGGTTGCTTTGTCCACTACAGAAGCTGAGTACATGGCTGCTAATCATGCTTGTAAGGAATCCATTTGGCTTAGGAGATTGTGTTCTGATGTTGGTGTTGATGCAGAATAGATCACTATTTGGTGTGACAGTCAGAGCGCTATTTTCCTTGCGAATATTCCAACTTTCCATGCCAGAACGAAGCACATTAATGTGCAGTTTCACTTTGTGAGAGATATGGTGGAAGATGGAAAGGTAAATTTGGAGAAGGTAGATACTGTGAAGAATGTTGTAGATGCATTAACAAAACCAATAGACACTGTGAAGTTCAGATGGTGTTCGGAGTCTATGGGCCTTATGGCCTATAGCGGTTAGTTCTTGTTATGTTCCTATTGCTCTTACAAGGTGTTCAACAAGTGGGAGAATGTTAGGAATAAGGTGTCTCAACCTTGGATAATTCCTATTATTATTATTATTTTTGTAAAATGTATTTCTTGCAAATAATGTAATTAAGTGTGAGTGTACACGTCTAGTTGGCATGTTGATGTGTCACTCCACTTGATGTGTCGACATCTTGAATTGTGTGTAAGGAGATCATGGCTGAAATGGTTATGACGGATTCCTATGAAATGTAAGAGCTATTTCTAGAAGATTCAATGACGGGTGAAGACATGTGGCAACTGATAAAGTTGAGTACTATACACTCTTCCACAATTATGGGGTTCGGGGTATTGGCCAAAAAAAATTTTTGGGTTCCTATTTTCTCGTAGAATGGTAAAACCCTAATACGGCTATCTTTGGAAGTTGCCCTAAAAAGGAAAGCACATGATATAAGCATTTTTTAGGGTTGCAGACTGTGATAGAAAAAGAGTGTATTGTTGGTATGATCTGGTGATACTGGATTTGTCTTTGAGTGTCGATTGTCTCCTGAAAGAACTTGCATTTCAAGTGTGTTGTAATTGTTGTGTTGAAGATAATACATTGTGCAGGTTTTGGAGTGATGGGGTTTTTTACCGAAAGGTTTTCCCCAGGGTAAATCATTGTGTCATTCTCTATTTTCTGTATGCATGGTATATGGCTGCAATATCATTGTTAAAGTAGTTAACGAATCTGAAATTGTAAGGATTTAAAAGAATTTGCACAATACTTTCCTTTAGAGATTAGTGTAGGAAGCTATTTCTGCACCTTAGTTTCCTTACACTGACCCAATCAGCATATTCCCCTATGTTTCCTCTGAAATTTGGACCGTGTAACAGTCTTGGTGGCAAAGTGGAAAATTCAAACTCCTCTTAGTTTTCTTCAAGTTTTGAGCTTTTAAATGTTTGTGAGGGGTATATAAGAAACCCACCTCTCCTCATTTGAAGAGAAGAACACATGATATGGGATCACATCCTAACCTCAAGTTGAACTTCAATCTCTTTGGCATCTCAAGCATTTTTAGACATATTTAAAGTATACAAAGCATTTTCAAAGGCAATCTTCTCCATTTTAGCTAACTTCTCTCCCTCATTGAAATCCAAGAAGAGGAGACCTCAACCATGCAAGAAAATCCTCCTTTAAAGCATACAAATATCAATGTGAAATAATTCCTTCTTGAGGCAAGTGACATCAAGCATAACAACATTAGAGATTTGAGGAGTATTTGTAGATGTAGTTATTTGTGAAGGGTATCATTGATTCTTCATAACAATTCAAGACACTATAACAATATTCAAGACTACTTCAAGCTCTTCATAGACATCACAACTCCAAGTCTATTTGTGAAGGTATAACCATTCCATTTTCATATTTAGCCTCTACTTTGTACCAAAACACTTTCAACTCATGTTTATTTTATTTAAATTTAAAGGTTGATTCCTCAATCAGGGTTTGACTAAGGCAAACCCCTCTTTACCCAACGATTTCTCTATTTTTTGTGTAGGAACAGATGGTGCCAGTTTCAGGAATAGATCTAGAAAGCGCAAGATCCCGACTACAGTCTGCAAGTGAAAATAGTCAAAAGTGTAGGGAATAGGCCAACCCAGTCAACCTAGTCCCTCCAAATCAACTCCAAATTGAATTTTCAAGTCAATTATAGTTTATGAGTTTCATTTCTGATAGCAAAATTTGTTTATCAGATCTCTGTCTATCTTGTATGTTGAAAGTCAACTTTGTTCTTTATTCATAAATCTTTCATCTCCCCATCAATTTTACATTCATACATCAACTCCTAAATTGCATAATAGTGAAGGAGCCCATTGTATTTATTTGGCGCTTGATTCTATTTTGACCCTAAGTGGTTCATATTCCTTCCAATTCAACATAAAAGGAGATAGGGCCTAGTTTATTAGCTTATGTGGACTTACACCCTCGACCCCAAGTTCTTATGTTACATTTTTGTGAGACCAATGCATAAAATTTCCATTCCAATATGATGTTTAGATCTAATTTGTATACATTGTGTTTTGAATAGTTAGAGCTTCTTTCATTCATTTACTTTTTTTTTGCATGATCTCTATTTTTCTAATTTAGATCTAATTTACATTTACTTCATAATATGTTTAGATGACCAATTGGTCAATATTTTGTATTTGTTAGGTATCTTCCTCTTTCATTACCTTGTGAATGAGTGTTATAACCTTAAGCCCGACATATAACATTCTAGTGAGATGAAGTCATAGACTTATGGGTTCCTTTGATCTTGATTCCTCAAATATGATCCATAGGAATGTGGATGATACTCTAATTCCCACTAATGACATGCATATTATTGTTAATACCCTATGTTCCCATTCTTCTCATGATGAAGATGAACCCATAAGAGTGCCTCTTACCCAAGTGCAAAAACTTTCTCCTGATTTTGTTAACTTTTAGTAATCATTAGGTCAAGAGTATTCTAATAGGGAGGCCATATCTTTAGTAGAAGGATAGAGGAAGTCAATTCATAATGATGAATATGGTGTTGATCTATTACATGGATATCTAATCTTATTAATGAAAATCTCAAGTCTATAAAAAGTTTTGCTCAAGATCTTGGTCTCTCTCATCCTAATAATGGAGTTGAGACTTCTCTTCCTATTCATACTTCTTTGCATATTGTGCCTACATATACTCTATCTCTCTTGACTACATCTATTTTATACAATAATCATACACATGTTTATCTCAGAAGTATTCCTAATCCTATCATTTCTCCTCCTACGAGCGTATAATGTATTTCCCAACCATTATCTATACCTACTTATTGAAATCTCATTCTTTTATATTCTAATGATCCCTTTATTATCATAATGTTCCAAATTATTCACTTTCACACATTTCCAATAGCTAGATATCTACCAAACAAAACATCAATAGCCTTTCCCAAACTGTGTCATCCTTACAACAACAAATTTCTTCCATATGACCCACTCTAAATTCAATATTCCCACTTCTGGCATTTCTATCCCTTAAACTCTTGATATAATTCATGTGGTTATCCCTCAATACATGGAGATACCTCAATTGGAAATTTAGGTTGGAAAATGTGATCCCTTGACTCATGTGAAAACATTTCAAACCTTGTGTAGTGACTTCTCACATGATCATAAACTAATGGCTAAACTATATACTAGAACATTTAGAAATAAGACCTTATAATGGTATTTTTCTTTGCCTCCTTATTATATTGATCCGTTTAAAAATATTTCTAATGCTTTCATTCAAAAATTTCAAAATAATATTGGTCCTCAAATTTATTTAAATGATTTGATTCATTGTTAGCAAGGTGTTAAGGAAAAAGTAATTGATTTTATTGTTGGATTCAAATATTTGCATGCTCAAATTTCTTATTTTGTGCCTAATATTTATGTTCATCATATTTTCATTTCTAATTTGTAAAAATATATTGGAGATAAGATATTAATTTTTGAGTTTACTTACTTTACCCAATTGTGTGTAGTGCTTCATAGTTATCAGCTTTAGGTGAGCCAATTTGAGGCATCCAATCCAATAGATCCGATTGATAAGAGTGATGCCAAATCAAAACCATTTAAAAAGTTCCAAAATCCCAAAGTCTTCATCAATATCAACAACTCATCAAATAATTTTGATGCGCAAGTGGAAACTTCAACTTCAGGTGTGGCTCCTTTTTCATCTATTTTCAAACCATCTCACAAATTTACACCTCTTTCTAAATCTTTGTATAAATTTATGTTGAATTTGATTAATGTTAATATTTTAACACTTCCTTCCATGAAATTAATTGACCCATCCAAAATATTTCCTAAATCCTTTTGTCAATACCATCATCAACTCAAGCATGATATTGATAAGTGTTATAGGTTGAAACATCTTGTCCAGAATCTCATTATTCCAATACCATAACTATTGAGGGTGTTTATGATCATGGAAACAAATCAATTTTTCATCCCAACCAAAACTTTCAAATCTATACCAATTTTTTTGCCTTACCATTCTACTAACACAGTTGAACCTACCCATTCCTTGGCTTCCTCTTTCACCAATATTTTTGAATCTAGCAAACCCACAACCATGAACAATGAAAACACATGTCATGAGGCCCACAATTTTTTCAACCTTATTCATCAATCCAAACCCAAACCTAAGCCAAAATGTGAACCTTTCATTACATTTTATCATAAGGAGACTATTAAAGAACCCAATGGTCCATTTTCCATTTCTCCAAAGATTATTGATATTCCCTCACATGGAGTGCTTATTGATCCTACTTGCTTGGTGAATGTTATAAATGAGGAATATCTTTATAAAAGACACTTTCTTCAAGAATCCTATGAGAAATTAGATGTGATGATTAAGACTTTCAATGGCTTTACTTGTCCTACTCATGGCTCCATTACCTTCACCCATGGATAAATTACATTTTCTGTTGAAGTTGGTAAGAAATGATTATATGTCACCTTTGTTGTCATCCCAACTATCAATAAATCTTCCTTGGCTCACTTTCATTAAATCTATTGTTTATCCTATCCACAAGTGTTTGAAATATCTCCATAATGGAGAAATAATCATGATTAATCATAGTCTTTATCAACCCTTAACAAGTCATGGGAACTTTGACCTTGACTTATTTTTTCCTTTCATGCCTCAATCATTTTAACCTTGCCAATAATATCTCTTCTTATCCTACCAAAAACTCTAAGTCCAAAAGGTTTGTGAATTAAGAAACCCTTAGGATGTCTCATCATCTTTTCCTAGACCTGAACTCCTTCCTACACCTTTCATTCCTCCTATTTATTCTTTCACCCCACCTCCTATAAATTACAAGAATCCCATGTCCTCTATCTTTCAAACTAGTGAGGTTCCTCCAGTTCTTCCTCCCAAGGGAGAAAATGAGTTAATGTTGATTGATCCTAAACCATCCAAAATTTCAAGCAAAACTAAACATAATTTTTGTTCCGATGAGCATCATTGTATTGTGATAGTTCTCATGAGCATACTTCCCAAACCATATATTACCCTAAGACATCTTCTAATGTCTTGATACCATTTGGTCAACTCGTGACTACCCTAAGGGAGGAAGAAAATTTAAAGAAAATAAAATTGAATAAACATGATAATTCTTCCTTTTGCATTAAAGATCCTATTGTGATTAATTTAGATGAATAATATACTCTTGATGATGATAAAAATGTTAATGATGCACATAATGATGTTTATCCTAATGGTTTTAATGATATGCATGGGGTTATTTAAATCAATCATGGTTTATCTGCTAGATTTTTACAAATGTTATCCCTAGCTCCTTGTGCCAAACAAAGTGACTCATCATTAGAGCATGATCCTTGTTTGGAACTTGCAATAGCTTCCATCTTACATATAGCTTCATCAACCTTTATGTATTATTTCTCTGATTAACATGGAAATGTTGTCCATGACAATGCCCCTTCATGATGATATTGACATCTCTGCTCTTTATTGATAGTATGACATGTCCCTTTACGACATTCCAATTATTGATTTCATGACCCCTATTCTGATAACCTTCATTTCTGCTATGATCCTTTGTTACTGTTTGAAAGTGCATATGTGAGGGTTCCTTTGCAACTTCATGCCTATTGTTGTTCACCTATTTACCTTAAAATTTCTCTCCATGAAATCATTAAAACTATGAAATGTGTCTTCTTTGATCCACTGCAATATTTTTCATTGTCTCCACTATTCAAATATAAAATTAATATCGACATCATAATAATGAATACTAATGTTCTTTCATTCTTTATCATTGTATTTAATCATTTCACCTCTTTGGTATTAGATCTTGATCATTGCTTTGCAACAATCATATAAATTTCTTACTATGATTGCTCCTACTATTTCTTATCTTTCTTTCACTTCTTTGCATCATTCTTCATTGTTTTTTATAATGGCTATTACAACATTCACCATGTTTTCACTTTAACCACCGATTGTCAGTGTGATTTCTCAAAACTACCACCATTTTCATGAAATATTTCTCATTCACTAAGTTCATTTTAGAAGGAATTACTAATTTTAGTATATCAAGTCACTACCTTATTGTCATGATTGATTTATAGAAGCATTACTATTATCATTGTAATATTCTGCATTTTATATGCTATTTTGAGCATGTCCCTTATTTTTTAATGGTCTAGTATTCCATGGTCTCTTATGAAACTGTGAAACCTTGTTGTTGTAATCTTTTTGTCCACTACCATAGTTTTTTGTGTCCTTTGCTCCTTGTTTTATGCATTTTGGTGATTGTTTGATCCTATTTGATGCCATTGATAAAACATTGACCTTTGATACACTATTGACCACTACTTTGTATTTATCCTTGTTTTGTATTGAACCAAAAACTTTTGTAGTTCTTGGTTCACTGACCTGTACATACCCATCATTATTTTGTTCTTCAAGATTACTTGTCTTTACAATCTTAGGTCATTGTGTTGAACATGTTGAATAACTGAGAGGGGGTGAATTAATTATTCCCAGATATTTTTACAAAAATTTCGCTCATTTGGTTAGTACTTAAACCATTCTAACAACAAATTAATATTTATCACTTTAGCACATTAAACATTCAAGGAAAATATAAACATGAAATGCATAGGAACACCGAAACAAAGGGCAATAGATTTTATGTGGAAACCCCCAGATGGGTAATACCATAGAGAAAATAATTCTCATGAAATGTAAAAATGCCTATTACGGTGACATGGGTTAAGGTGATTTGATACAAAGGCTCACTGCCAGAAACACTCACTGCAAGAAGGCTCACTGTCAATAAAGAGGCTCACTGCCAATACAAGGGCTCGCTGCTAGAAGATATGAAAATGAGTAGAATCCACCTCTAAGATCTACAAACTATTCTGCAAAATCATGGATCTCATTTGCATGAATTCTTAGTCACTTTGCATATGCTCCATAGATATGCCACACATACATTCACGTGTACACACAAACACTTACTCAATAAGCTATTGTTCATGCCTTATACAATACCATGAGATCCACCAAGTTGGCAACAATTTGAAATAGATCACACCAAAAATATTCCCGTGGTGGGAAGGAATGAAATGAGGACCACCTTGACCAATACAACACACCATGCTACATGACACCTTCTCCAAGGTACACGGAACCAACAGTTAAGATCAACATGTTACAACTCCAAAGCTAGGACCAAAAATACATCCACATAGGATCAAGAAAATAATATACCCCAATGCAGATTCCAAAGACTAAGAGCCATCGGTGAACACGCCAAGCACTTCAACCAATATGCCAAATACTCCAATTGATACAAAAAATTGTCAATTTTTAACAACTGATACAATACAATGCCAAACATGGTAACCGATACCATCAAAAGATAAGATACAAATGTGTTGACATTGATGACAACATAATTTGAAATAATCAACTTCACATTCTAAAAATCTCCCCCTTTGTCATTTATGGCAACAATCATCAATAAAAAAAGCACAAAAAAAAACCACAAAACTTCTCCCTTTTTGACAACAATGATAAAGAACTAGGAAAACACCCCCTAGCTGAAACACTTTGCTCCCCCTGAGAGGAAGCCTCCAAGCATCGATCGAGAAAGATATCGGTATGGATAGTACTGGATCAATGCATACACCGATGCATCTAGTGAACACTAGGAAAGGGAAAAACCTACAGCTTCTCTCTGAGATACTTGAAAGTATCATTGTACAAAGGTTTGGTGAATATGTCTACAATATTCTCCTTTTGTGGATACATACTCAAGCTTTAATGTACCTTCTTCCACTTTTTCTCTGATGAAATAATAGCTAATGTTAATATGTTTTATTCTGCAATGCATTACTAGATTCTTTGACATACTTATCGCATTGGTATTATCACACATGATTGGAATTGGTCCATCAAAACTAATTCCTATATCCTGCAATGTCTATTTCATCCATAAAACCTGAGTGCAACATGAGGATGCTGTAATGCAGTGGATAATTTTATAGAATCTTGCTTCTTGATTGGCCAAGCAACAAACTAAGAGCCAAGAAAGAGTGCGCCACCACTAGTACTTCTTCTTTTCTCTACACAACCTGCCCAATTTGCATATGTATATGTTGTCAGTGAAAAATCTGATTCTATAGGGAACCATAACCCCATATCTTCTATCCCTTTCAGGTATATAAAAATCATTTTTACTACCATAACACGTGACTCTTTTGGTTCTTGTTGAAATCTGGTTGCCAAAAAATTGCATACATAATATCAAGTCTTGTAGTAGTCAGGTATAAAAAACCTCCAATCATTGAACTATACAGACTTGCATATGCTTTTAGTGATTCATCTTCCTTAGTCATCTTACTATCGGTAAAAATAGGACTACAAACAAGCTTTGAATTTTCTAAACCAAACTTCTTCGATAACTCTATATCATGCTTGGTTCGACAGATAAAAATGTCTTTGATATTCTGATTGACTTGGAATCCAAGAAAGAAATCTAATTCTCCTATCATTGACATTTCAAACTTCTTCTACATTTCTTCTGTAAATTTTTTGCACAAATCATATTTACCACCAAATATGATATCATCAACATACACAACAACAACCAAGATCTTTTCTGAATTTACCTTGAAGTACATATTGTTGTCGACCCATCCTTTTCTGAATCCTTGAATGATCAAATACTTGTCCAGTTTACCATACCAGGATCTAGGTGCCTACTTCAGTCCATATAATGCCTTCTTTAATCTACAAACAATATCAAGATCCTCTTCTAATATGAAACCTTCCATTTGTTCAATGTATACTTCTTCCTTTAGTTCCCCATTTAGGAATGTAGACTTGACATCCATCTGATAAACTTTGAATTTTTTGAATGTTGCAAATGCCAAGAACATCCTAATAACTTTCATCCAAGCAACATGAGCATAAGTCTGCTCAAAATCAATTCCTTCAATCTGTGAGTAACCTTTGAAGACCAATCTTTCCTTGTTTCTTACAACTTTTCTATTCTCATCTAGCTTGTTTTGGTACACCCATTTTGTACCTATCACATTTTTGTCTTTTGTTCTGGGCACAAGTTCTCAGTTTTGATTTTTTTCTATGTGATTCAGTTCTTCCTTCATAAAATTAATCCAAATACGATCATTACAAGCCTCTGCTATAGACTTAGGTTCAACTTTAGAAAGTAAATACAACAAAGTATGATCTTGTGTTGCTTTACTTCTAGTAACAACACCTCTGTTCTTATCTCCAATAATATGATTTTTTGAATGATGCTTTTGTGCATACCTTGGTTTCTTAGTAATGGGTGTTGGTGTGTGTTAGTTGAATTTCATCTTCCTCTTTCTTGTCTTCTTTTCTACACTCTTCTGCATCAGATTCATACTCAACGTGCCTTTTAGGAACCTTTTGAAAATATTCATCAAACTTCACATTCACACTTTCCATAATCTTGTTCAATCTTTTATTGTAGAACTTATACGCCTTGCTTCTAGAAGAATAACCCAATAATATTCCTTCATAATCCCTGCTATCAAAATTTCCAAGATTCTCTTCATCTTTTTGTATGTAACACTTGCTACCAAAAATATTGAAATACTTAACTATCGGTACTCTTCCATGCCATAACTCATGTGAATTCTCGCCATACTTTCTTTGGTATAGAAATTTATTGAGCGTATATACAACACTATGAATTGAAGCTCTCTCATATATTTCTAGTAGATTTTCTTCTCTCAACATTGTTCTAGTTACTTCCTGAATCATCTGATTCATCCTTTCCACAACACCATTCTGCTACGGTGTTCTTGTTGATGAAAACTATCTCTTAATACCATGATTTTCACAATAAATCTCAAATGCATCATATATAAATTCTCCACCTTTATTAGATCTCAAATACTTAATGTTTCTACCACATTCAATTTCAACTCTAGCCTTGAATATCTTGAGTCTATCAAATGCTTTTTGCCAAAAATATTGAAATACTTAACTGTCGGTACTCTTCCATGCCATAAATCATGTGAAGTCTCACCATACTTTCTTTGGTATAGAACTTTATTGAGCGTATATACAACACTGTGAATTGATTCTCTCTCGTAGATTTCTAGTAGATTTTCTTCTCTCAACATTGTTCTAGTTACTTCCTGAATCATTTGATTCATCCTTTCCACAACACCATTCTGCTACGGTGTTCTTGTTGCTGAAAACTATCTCTTAATACCATGCTTTTCACGATAAATCTCAAATGCATCATATATAAATTCTCCACCTTTATTAGATCTGAAATACTTAATGTTTCTACCATATTCAATTTCAACTCTAGCCTTGAATATCTTGAATTTATCAAATGCTTTAGATTTATCTCTAAGAAATGAAACCCATATCATCCTTGAATAATCATCAATGAACAGTATAAAATACCTTTCACCTTGAAAACTTCTTGTTCTGGTTGGATGACAAAGATCAGTGTGCACAGTCTCCGACACGCCAGTAGATGAATGATCTTTTTCCTTGAATGATTCTCTTCTCTGCTTTCCTTCTTGACAGCTCTTGCAAATGATGTTTTCTAGTTTACGCAATCTAGGAAAATCTCTCACTACATGAGATGATCTTATCTTCATCATATTGTCAAAATTTATGTGACACATCCTCTGATTCCATAGCCAACTATCATTAGTATGATATAACAAGAAATTTCCTTTAGATGCTCCCTCTAGCTGCTATATATTAATTCTTATTCTCTTCTCCTATAGAAATTAGATCTCCATTTCTCTTCTTTATTTCACATCCTTCATCCTTGAAAATAAAATCATGTCCATTCTAACACATCTTCCCAATACTCAACAAATTGTGATACAAACCTTTCACGTAATAGACATTGTCAGTATTATTCTTACCATCTAATGTAATAGATCCTTTACCAACAATATATGTTGCCTTATCATCGCCAAATCTAACAATACCACCATCATACCTCCTAAGTGATACAAATTTAATTTTATCTCCAGTCATATGATGTGAGTAACCACTATCAATTAGCCATTCATTTTTGTTTCTTCTAGCATATAAAGCAGTCTCAACATTCTCATCAACCTTAGCACAGATGTTAGTGATATCAATTTTAGATTTCTCTTCTTCTTCTTTAGCATAGAAAAAGCAATCCCCAGTCTCTGATTTATCATCTAAGATACTAGCATCTTCATTCACATAGTAAGCCTTTTTATTGAATCTTTTGAACTTCTTCCTAGGAGCTTTGTTAGGACATCTAGTATCCAAATGACTAATCTTACCAAGCCATAACACGTACGGGTTCCTATGTACTAAATAGCCCGCATAGGTTATGCAAAATAAAAAGTACCATTCCAATTTCTACATAACCCGTGTGAGTTATGTAGAACTAAGAACATCATTTTTAGTTCTCTGTAACCCGTACGGGTTATGAAGAAATAAAAATGTATACTTGTAAACTTACCATACACAACACATATGTATATACTTATTGTATAGTCAGAAAATGGAAGCACTTCAATTGTAGACTGGTTTAGCCTTCCGAGTAAGTGGTTTTGGGGTCATGTCAAGCACCTTGAATGGGTTCCTAATTTAGACTTGGCTTTCCCCCTGCTCTGCCCCAATTCTCCGCCTCTCTCTAGCCCGTTTCTGGTATTCTGGACTGCAGATTTGAGATCTTTGACCTCAGGGTCAAGGTCGACCTTTTAGGTCTATGTCAACCTCGACCCTAACCTAGGTCAAGGTTGACCTCAGCCCTGACCTAGGTCAAGGTCGACCTCGACCTTGACCCAGGGTCCAGATTTTAGGGTCCCACAGTTTTCAGATGTCGGTCTTTGAAAAAGTTAAATCCCACTTCTGGGTCGACTGTTTTGGGTTCCGGAGTGGCAAATCCTAAATTATATTTAATTGTATAGTAAGAAAATGGAAGCACTTCCATAGGAGACTGGTTTAGCCTTCCGAGTGAGTGGTTTGGGGTCATGAAAAGTGCCTCTGAATGGGTTCCTGATCTTGACATGGCTTCCCCCCTGACCTACCTTTCTAACCTCCATTTCTTGACCTAAATTCTGCATTCTGGGTCTCTGACCTGTGATCCTGGGATCTGGGGATAGGGTCGACCTCCTAGGATAGGGTCAACCTTGGCCCTACCCTAGGACAGGGTCAACCTCAGCCCTGTCCTAGGA
>MU227039.1:331378-346706 GCA_018584345.1 Thuja plicata
TATATATATATACGTGTTACATCTTTATAGCAATATAATATACCAATGTGTTTGAGAATGAAGGTTTGGAGAAGTCATGGATCCGACAAGATATTAAATTTGGTTTTATAAAAATTGGAATTGAAGTTTGACTTATTTGGGTGGAAGATGCATATGCCCATTTTGGCGCGAAATTGAAAATTTGAAATTCTAATTCCAATTTTTTTGAATGGACACAAACATGAAAGAAACAAAATTGGAAATTAGATAATGCCAATTACAGATATATTCCAGCTACCAAACGGGCCCTTCTATGACAAGGTGATATTCAATTCATTTGTTTGCTAGAATGATTGGCACTTCAATAACGAGGCAATCATTATCTTAAGTTGTGATTATCACTTTTGACAAATTTGAAATTACCAGTTCACAATTGCTCCAAGACACTCCACTTGTATGTGCAAGAATATCAATGCTCATGGAATCGAATCAGTACTTTCCAGTAGTATTAATAAATGTTTCTTCAATCATTGCTTTCATGATATTATCGTTTTCGCTATCCCAACCAGTATTTGCATTACTCCGTGTGAAATGTATAGCAATTGAAACCTTTTTACTATTTGCGTCTGTTGCATTCCATGAAACAACATCTCTTTGAAGTTATGATTTAACAACATTGCTTATGATTTCCATCGCTTATGCTGGAAAAGTTGGGTGATTTGGAATTACACCTCAAAGCAGCAATCCAAAAGCAGCGCTGAAGTACATTCCTTGTCACGACGTTCTTGGCCTTCATTGTTTCACAGTGGGTGGAAACTAGATCTGCGAAATAGCCAAGACATTAATGCTTTGGTATATGAAATTACATATCATATAATCATGGCATGCCACGAGACAATATCCCCATTTGGGCATTCAAATAGTGTCCAAGATTAATGTTTGACAAATATCTGTTTATAAACAGTGCCTTTCTTCCGCCATTTCAAGAGCGGTTCCAACCACCATTGCGAAACCACGAAAGACAATTCTTTTGTCGTCATTTCACGATGCCAAATTTTGGTCACTGCTTCAATCGTGAAAGCTCTTGCCATCGCACTACAATGTGGGGGTGTGGGGGGCACCGTGAAATTTGAGTTTGAAAATTTTAGGAAAAAACAATGTTTTACTTGTAATGATTTAGTGGGAAGTAAATTTCTTGATTTACAGTATTCTTTAGAAAATGAAAAATAAATTTAAATTTTTCAAAAAACGTATTAATTTTGGTTCAATTTTTTCTAAAAAAATTATAGGCATATAATTCATTCTATTTGACACATTTCATCAGTTTACATCATCTTCAAATTCTCAACAGAAATGTGACTTTTATGTCGTTGAAGTTTCACAGTTTTAGTGATGTTAACTTTTTCCTTTGTAAAAGGGTGACAGATTATTGTGCTTTTACCCTTAATATTGATTAACTATTGAAGCAACAATAAATGGTCACTCTCTTCACTAAAACAACTATAAAATAGATAAACCATGTCATCCTAGGTACCTGTGGTATTTGGTGAAAAAGATCATTGTAATACTTTCCCCAGGTTAAAAGATGTAGCAAGGAGTCTCAGTGCTATATTTTGATGCATAATATGATGCATCATACAGGTGTTTGTTTCATTTGTCATATGATCAACAGGGTTTTCTCATCCTCTCTTGTAAATTTATGCAAGGCTTTGAGGGAACTTGTAGGAATTGCATCTCAATTCACACTAGCAACAAGGGGGATTCAAATATCTTGGGTTAAAAAGTTGCATACTACCATTGGCATTGTGGGGGGTGGTGTGGTTGATGCACTTGATGAGGAGGCTACACTTCTAGATTTAGTTATAGTGACTAAGTGAGGGATCAATAACTCCAAATAGTGAGTAGATTATGATATTTTGATAGGCCTATGACTCATACATGTATTTTAGATCAAGCTCAAGGATGGTTTGGTCCCACCAGATGTGCCAGAAAAAGGAACCGTTGATCCTTAATTTCACAACTTAGAAAGGTAACATATCTTATGGGAAGTTCAAATGACATGGGACCAAGATGCTACAATTTAAATGACCTCTGAGATTAAGAAGTTGGCTCTTCATGAATAGGGGGTTGAAAAGATATAATATTGAATTAAATCTAAAACTAAGGTGAAGCACTAAGAATTTTCATGGATAATATTAAAACAACTGATAATAAACTAAAGTTTGACTACATAAAACATAATGTAAACAATATCTTAATATTTATGCATAGTATGCCACAATCCCTTGATTGTTGGGGTGAGAACGAAATAACCAGATTTGAGACACATGTTATTACTTTCATATCACTCTATGGGTACATCCATAAAAGTTACAGAGACAACATATGCATTCAGTAGTAATCCCACTCATCCATTCATTATCAATAGCATCACAGACATACAACAATCTTATATATTTAACTATCTTTAATTGGAAGTGTTCACAACATGATCCATGACTAAAGATAATCTTATAAACAAATATTCAAGAGTCAGACAAGATATTCATTGTTCGAATGACATAAACTTCTTCTATATTCAATATCAAATTAAAACCCAAATGGCTTTGTGGAGCACAATCTAACATAAATTTCATAGAAATGGAGTCTGAAATAGATACCTAAAATAATATATGAAAGAAAATAGTCTTTTATTTGGTAAAAATAGAGCACTAATTTTTGCATAATCCAAACATTAAAACTAAGCCAACTACCCCCTTTAAACAAAACCCTGAATAGAAAAATATTATGTAAATCATTGTGTATGCTTCAAAAGGTTCCCACAGATAATCATCATGTCAGCGATCATTTGAAAGAAACCGCTACCAAGTGCACTGGCAAAAGTAGAAACAAATTCATCAAACACACATCCAGTAACTAACTACACACCTTTTCTCAATTAATTCCATTGAACGGATGATAATGACCTTTTCTTTGAATGCCACAGGAGACACATGTCACATCGGCAGACCTTCTTGCAAGAGTTTTCCTTCTTTTTCCTTCAAAACTTCTACGAACATGACACATGTCTTGCAAAAGGAAAGCCCACCTACAACAAGCAAAAACATGATCACATCAAAAAGAGATTTCCTCCACATCCTTGAGGATAGAAGCCCACATAGTACACTATGAAAATTAGGGTTGTCTGTAAAGTGATATATAATAGTATCCCCACAAAGTCACTAGAAATGTTGAGATTTCATGTAACCCTTAGGCCTACCATTTATAACCAATCATAGATATTAGTAGTGAACTTATGCCCCTATGTAAAGTTGGTTAAATCTGTAAGGCTTCAACCCAAAACCCTTATCTTCCTTTCCTAATTCATTTTCCCAAAATTATAATCTTGCATTGACCAGACCAATTGGTCAAATCACTAAAGATTCGTCAGCTGAAGTCCTTTACTATGTTTGACAATTGGCTCCCCATGCTAGGAAAGTTCATTTTGTCAGTCACTCCTTTGTGTTTTAGCTTTATTTCTCATCAAAGAGATGGATTTTTTTGTCTCTCCAATCCCCAATGTATAGGTGTGATCACAAATATGAGTAAAGTCAAATGCTATCAAAGAAACTTAGCCTGTCGAAGAAAGGATCTCTCGGTCTATGTGATCTATAACACAGGTCAATCGCATGTAGAAAAGATAAGAAGTATTGAAGACATATTGGCCATCGAAGAGATATTTTTTCTATATCCTTGATCCTTGATTAATCTTGAATGGTGAAAAGGTATGGCGTGCCCATACCTGTCAAAGAGACTTCATGCATCGATGAGATAGTTTTGTGATCTTCTTAATTTCCAGTCGACATTAGATAAATTAATTTCTAGTGGGTCCCCATTTTTTTAAAGCACTTTGGCTATTGAAGAGATGAGTTTCCTATCTCTTTAATCTTTGATAAAGGTTGTATTCCTATGCACGACTACTAGAGGTTTTGGGAATTCAGAGGATAGATCATTGGCCTCTCTAGTCTCTAATGAACCTTCCTAGAAGGATGCCAAATGTTTTTTTCTCATCAAATGGATCATGTTTCAGTCTCTTCATTTCTTGATGGTGAATGATTCTCGGTGGATCCAACCATTTGATAATCCACCAGTATCCTTCATCAATGATGGATATTCAAAATTGCAGTCTAGGGTTCAAATTTAAATGGTCACGGTGGGATTCTACCAAGAAGAGAAGCAAAATTTGATTTATCAGCTACTCCAACAACTTTCTGTAGATTATATCAACGCCAAAAGTCACCATTAATATTCTCAATCCCTATATATTTGATCCCAAGATACTCTCTATGCCTCTTTATGATTTATAGATGACTTTATTTGACAGATGAACAATCACAACAACTTGTCTTAAAGCTACCCAAAATTTAGGGAATTCCTCATTCTCGACTTAAAGGTCATTCATTGTGGCCTTTCCCTATTGTTTCCAGAGATTAGAGATACACACCAAGTTCATATTTTGATTTGATTTGTATGATTGGCCTTCCTAAAACCAATCCCTAGTTAGGTTAGGGTTTTGATTCAAATTTGAAAATCAGAATTATGCCTAACCTATTAAGACAATCTTGTAACATATTTTCTAGGTTCTTCTCCCTTGTTAGATTATAGAACAATCCTATTTTCTATAATTATAAATCTATCTCATCTTTCATTAATAGTTGCTCTATTTTACCTCTTCTCATATTTAGATATCTTGTGCAAATCATCTTGCCTTTATTTTTGAGTGCCCCTTTTCTGTTTCATATTATATGCTAGTGTTAATCTTACTTATGGATGTTACATTGTGAATACTTTCTTTCCTTTTCAATATCTTGTTATCCCTAACTTGCACATGAGCCTTTAGGGACAAATTAGGATAGAGATTTGTGTATGTTTTGGGGTTTTATATTGATGACTTATGCACCCACAAGTAGGCAAAAACACATTCTTATCTTGGTGCATCACCTCCATTTACTTTATCCATTTTGTCTTCCCTTTTCCTTGATAAGTTTTCATAATATGAGTGGGAATAGGTTTCAAGTGATAGGTTGGTTCAACAGTACACCCTGATTGGAAATGAAGTCATCCTTCTCTGGAGACTCAACCTCACTTGTCAAGGGCCCACACTTGGAGTTTGTTTCCATGTTTCACAAGGTTTCTTGGGGGTCAAATACAAAGCAAGGGTGCAAACTTTTGTGACAATAGTAGCCTTCATTTCGATTCCATATATATCCATATATTATCCCCTATATAACCATGACCATTTTCTTACCTAGAGGCAATTTCCATGCTCATGACATTAATCATGTAGGCTTTGACCCTAGGCTTTTAAAATGTAAGTATTTAAAATTAACTAACACCTACCTATTCTAATAACTATTGTAAGTCAACTAAACACACATTTGTGTGATTTTACGATATGTGCTTTTATTTAAAGACATTCATTTGCATCCATCTTTGATATCTCACATAATCTTTCATCATAAAAAAATTGGACAATTAATAATGAAATAATTCAACTCAATACACTTAAAAACAACTTTTCAAATTTATAAATACCTTTCTAAAATGCTTATGTGTTCCCTTCAATCTCTTCCACAAATTTTCAAATTTGTCTACTACTTTTTTTATCAGTAATAAATTTATATTTTATTAAAAAATTGTCTACTGCTCATCAAAAAATGAATTCTAAGTAACTATGGTAAATTATATAAAATAAGAGTTGTGATGCAGCTAGAGTCACTGTCTTTTGCCAAAAATGATTTATTTGCTCTATGTCTAAAGCATAGTGATTGAAATTGATTTGTCACAAACAAGATCTCGGGATAAATTATTTGAATCAAATTATATGCAAACAAGAAATGCAAGAAACATGCTCAGAAGTAGGCTTGTGCCTCTTAGCAACCCTCAAACTCTATCAAATATCAATGATTAGTTACAAGGTATACCTAATTGCACAAATTGTGTCACGTAGACAAAATGTTGATGGGAAAAACTAGAGAAGAAACTAAGACTTTTATAATATTATATTTCTAGTTGAAAGAAGTACTAGAAATTTTATAAAAAAAAAGCCTTGTGTAACTAAGTATTGTTGTTTGCATCTATATGACATCTACAAATTGCACAATCAAAGTTCATTCCACATGACTAGCTTATTCAATGGCATGGCAATCATTATGTGGTTAAGTCTGTTGTTAATATAGGCAGATACTAGCAATGGATTGATGAGTCTAGATTTGGCACCACTTGTGGGCAACATGTAAGTAAACCATTAAATCTTTTGGACGAATTAGAGTGTGTGTTGAAGCTTGAATTGATGGATATGTCTTAATTCGTTTATATGAGAACTCTAAACAATTTTGTGCATGTAAACATTTTATGGATTTTTTTGATCATTTAAACATTGGATGCTTAAGTAGAATGTTGTTTTACGAATTTATTTTGAGGGATAATCAAAGTAATTATTTTTATTTGAATTCTCTTTTAAAATGTACATTAAAAAAAAATTGAATTTTGATGAGTGGTTTTGTAATATCATAATAGTTGTATGTACACCAATGGATCTACAACCAATTGACAATTATAAACTAGTACACATGTTTAGTATTTTTTAGCGTCAACTTCTTATCTAACTACTTATTTGAGGGAAATAAAGTATACTACGAATTAATTTAGGGGTAATAAGCTAATTATCATTGTATATACTATTACAAACTTGATATGAATCTCTACTTTTTTTCTTAGAATAGGTTTAGATTTTTTATTGGAGATGAATATTGTTCAACAATCTTCAATGCTTGGATGATGCATGCAAGTTGTTTGACAAAATGCTAGAAATAAATTTTATCTCATGGAATGCACTCACGAGAGGATATGTACATAATGGAGTCTTAAAAGAGGCTTGAAAGCTCTTTGAGGAGATTCTTCAACATGTCACTATTGCCTGGAGCACTATGGTTCTTGGTTATACACAGAATGAGTATGTTGATGAGGTAATGGAGTTGTTTCAAAAAATGACAGAGAGATATGGTTTTGTGGAAAGTAGTGATTGCAGGTTACACCCATGATTGGAAATTTGAAGTGTCTGAAGCTTTTTTAGTCAAATGCAAATGACTGGTTTGAAGCTAAACTAAATTACCTTTGTCAGTGTTCTTCTTGCATGTTCCAACATGACAACTTTTGAACACAGCAAGAAAGTGCATGGAGGAATAATAAGGGATGGATATAAGACAGGATTGGTTTACTGATCGTGATTTCGTTACAAGGTCATGGATGAAATTCTAGAAAGAAGCTCTTAAAATTATGAGCCTTGCATGAGCCATGTACACAATGCATAGAAACCGTGGAAGCGCAAGCAACCCACATTAATTGTTTCGAGAGTACCACGTTCAAATTCAAATATAGCATGTTTGCAAGACACCTACCTCCTGATGTGCTCATCATTACAACTCATTACAAATCTATGTTACCTGAAATGTTGCATATAAAACATATGTGTGTACATAAATAAATAAATAAATAAACATACGAATTTGAATTTGTCGAATACATATTATTTTACATAAACAAATAAATATAAAAATAAAATTTGAAAAAAAGTAATTCACATACATATAAAAAATTTGATATGAATTTTTTTTTATAAAATTTAAGAAGACAAAAAAACATAAAAAGAACTTTTATATTTAATTTACATAAAAATTATTTTACAGTTATATAAATGATTTGATTTTTTTAATATTTGCTGAAGAAAGGGAAAGCGCGAAAATCCAGGACAAAACAAAGGGAAAGGGGAAAAAAAAAAGACAAAAGCAATTGTTCTTTACATCTCTACTTTAATAATTAAAAAATCAACAATATAGTTCATATTTAGAGAAAAAAAAAATCAATTCCTATAAACCATTTCGGTCATTAAAACGCTTAACAACCATGCTTTTTGTCACGTAGTTAAAAATACACGGCTGCATTTCAAAAACATTAGAAACTTAAAAGAAAAAAAAGAAAAAAATCAATTTCTATTTGAAAACAAAAATACCACGTCTAAAATTATGAGCGACCAATCAGACGAAAACATTAGTCTGTGCTTATAATAATTAATAGCTAAATAATTAGACGAAAACATTAGTCTGTGCTTATAAGACGAATAATAATTATTAAAAACATGATAAAAGAGGTCAATGTCACATTAATGTAGGTTGAGTGTTTTTCTCATTATGTCCACCGACAAATTGTTGAGAAGAGGACCAAATATTTGTATAAATATATGTTAAATCACACTACACGTCTCCTTTGTAATTTCTTTAGTATTTCTCAATACATGACGTGTTAAAAAGCATATAGTGTTGACTCTAGATGTGGAAAGCTCATATAATTTTGCATTCCAACAATTAAATTAATGGAATTGATATTAGTGATGTATTTGGGTAAATCACCAAATTTCCAACTAAATATAAACTTTATTGAGTAGGGGAACATAGCTTAGGTGGCATTTTCCACCTGCCTAACTTTAATAATTGGGTAGGTGAAAGAAGCCAAATGTGAGCCAACACATGATGTTCTACATATGGCCAACAAGGACATTCCAAACTGGTAAACTTCAAATTTGTTTAATAGACCATATAAAAAAATATCAAATAAAATCAAAACTTCAAATTTTTAATTGTCCTCAACTTTTACAAGGATAAGGTTTCTAAGTGCCTTTTATTTCACTTTATGAAAAAGATTAAATATGTGTTCTAAAACTAATTTTTAAAGGCATCTAAAGGTGAGAAATGTTTATGCATATATGTGACTTTTTTTATTGAATAGTAGTGGATTTTCTATTAATTTATATCAAAGTAGGAGGATACGAGATTGCCCTTTAAGAAGCAAATAGGCTGAGCCTGAAGCAAAACAAAATTAAGCAATGTTTTTTTGGGATCTTTTGTAGACAATCTTTTATATACACTAAAGCAATCATATCTCTAATAGTGTGTTACATATACATATCTAGGCTAATGAAGTGGCTAGTTTTTTACTTGTAGACACTCATAGAACCCTTGACCAATACCCTTTGTATTGTTATTTGTGTGTCACCTTATCTTGCTAGCCAAGATGCTTCCCCTTAAAATGTGTAGCATCGTGTCCATAGCCATAACTTGGTGGCCCTAATGGTTCATAGGGCCCCATCACTAATGTCATACCTTGTTTATCCTGTCGTGTACCTAGTTTTTGCTTTCGATGCAATTGTGGACATTTTGGTTGGCTTGATAGTGGGAAGTTTTTATTGACTAGACCTTACTACTACTCATGTTTGTGAATATCTTATTCAAGAAGAAGAAATAGAAAATATGATACTATAATAGGTTGGGATCACATTCAAATGACTAGGATCTCTTGGATGGTTCCAACCTTGGATTTTGGGGTGTGATGTCATTGCAATTGTGTTTTGTGTGAATAATGAATTACATATTTTTTATTTAATATAGTGCATATTACTATTCATTATAAAAAACTAATAAATGCATTCTAACATTTTTGTCTTTAATTTACTATTGTTTTGTGTAGGTGTCTTAAAAATATCATCTCACCACATTGATTTGGTGTTCCCATAGATTCTAAACTTAAATTTGTGTTTAAAAACACTATATATTTATTAAAAAATATTATTAGATCTTAGAGAAAAAATTCTCTACTAGGATCAAGATTGATGATGTTGTTGTTAACTAAGTTTAGGGGAATAAGTGCAACATTAATCTAGTTCAAGATTGTTGACGAGGTCCATTGTATTTTTTAATCTTAAATTAATTATGGCCCCAAATTAGGGGGGTAATTTTAACTAGTTGTTATTTGCTAACTCTCAAACTAAAATTTTCAAATTGTGCATCTAGGATATGTATAAAAGGACATCACTTCTAGGTCATTTGAATGATCCTTAGATCTCATAACTCTCACATGCTCACTATTATAAAGGATAATTCAATATTCACTACTTAGTCTTGCATCAATCATATCAGCTACATTAGCCCTTGCATCAACAAATTTGTTAATACCCTAATTCTTACATTGTGTCACCCTAACCTACATTACATTGCACCGAACATCACATCAAGTGTCAAGCATTCCACCTCATTATTAGTCATTTATGTATCTCTTGCATATTTTAGTTTGTATGTCTTTAAAATTTTATCAAAATTCTTAAATCAACAAATGGGGCTTTAATATGGTGAAAGAATAGAAATTGATCAACTTCCTATTTCTAGCATAACTAGTTCACATTACGTTCTTCAACAAAACTAATTCTTCAATTGTAGGTGATAATATAGGTGAATCCTTATTATAAGCATCAAATTTCTAAAAAATCTAGCTTTAGGGTCACATAAGAAGCTCACGCTAACACCTTGACTCGCAAAGATGTAGGGACCAAGGAAACATGTGCAAGATTGATATATTCTCACAGAGAATTCCAAATTTCACAAATCATACTTGATCAAATTTATTTGTGTCACATGTAATTTTAAATTTTGGGTAATAATATTTTGCAACGCTGGACCTTTTCAATTTCTTCTTCTCTCACTTTATGGTGCACTTTACTTGTATTATTTAATTTATGTTTCATATATGATCAAGTACAAGGTTCTAAACTTACTATCATTTATCTAGAGTTATAATATAAAATTATATGCTTTTGTTAGGACTTGGGCACTAGCTATTCTTGTACACCTTTCAAATCCTAAATCTTGTCCAATTATCTAACATTTATAATATTGTAATAATTTATCCATGGGACCACTTGATGAATCTTGGAACTGTTTAGCTACTTTTTCCCCTTGTTTCAATTGTCTTAGAATAGTTGTAAGAAGCCATCAAGTAGGGGGTTAGTAGGTGGATTATAACTACTATCTTTGACTAGTTAGTAATAATGAATGAAATATATATTATTATAGCTACATGGAGTTCTTAGAGTTTCTTTGCTCATTAGGGGCTTAATGGTCAAATAGTTAAAATTGATCTAAAATCCAATTGTGGAGGGGCTTCTTTTGGATTGGAACCCATGAGTTGAATGTGTGTGTGTACATACATAAAATTATGTATGTGTGCATGTATGTACATATATGTATACATATAAGTCCCATTTTTATGAAAGATTTTAAAAGTGAAGAAGAAATCAAAATTATTTAAAACCAACCTCTTTTAACACTCTTAAGAATGATGTGTTCCAATTCAAGAATGCTCTTCAGTTTGGGGTAGGAGAAGCCATTGAATGTGGAGATTATTGAAGCAGTCAAGGATTGTTTTGATAAATTCTTTATTCCTTTAAATGGTAGACTCAATTCTTGAATGTGTTAAGTATCAAACTCATTTAATGGTGGGGACAGATGATGAAGGGATAATGATCTAATGAAACACATGAGTCATCTACAGCATGTGATCGCTTATCCTGACCCATTTTACTTCTTTGACAGAATCAATTAAACGCCCACAGGATTGTTTTTGTGATGAAATGAATTCAATGCATCAGGTGACTAGAATGTCTGAAGTACAGAGAACCAATATGGTTATCAGAATAGCCCAACCCTGTTCTTGGTGGTTGTCATATTCCCTTATTTAACTATATGGGACACTAAGTCTTTGGGTTTCCTATAGCACTGCAAGATTAAGATTGGCTAAACTAAGGTAAATTTTATCAAACCTGTAATCAGATCAATTGGGTTTCAGGTAATTCATTAGGTTTCAATTTCCACTGCTTGAAAACATGTATTTTTGTTTTGTATCCATTGTCTGAATAGGTGTATAATGTCTCATAAATCATTATAATCTTATTTTATCATTCTTATAAATCCGTATAATAGATTTTTGGATTAACTGTGTCTAAAATATTTTGTATCGATGTTTTGGTACATAGTGCATGATTCATTATTAGGATGAAGTGTATAAAGAATATAAAAAAGATAAATCATCTTTAAAAGAAATTTCTATACTATCATGTCGTATGATTACGTTGATGAAAGAATTTTCAGACAGTTAATTCAGAAACTACTTCATATCTTAATGAGCTATATAAACTACATGACTCCCATAAATCCTTTTAAATTAAGTCAACTGTTCAATCCCACATAATTCTTCACCTCACTCTAATAGAGCTAAAGATTATGTTCCAATTCTAGATGGTATTGGTTAGTGGTGTAGTGAAAAAATCATCTTGAAACTTGTCCAAAGTATCCTCACTTAAATGGTGGTTTCCATGATAATGCAGGTGCTTAAGCTTGCATGGAGGAACTACATTGGGCCTACAAATACCTAGCATGGAATAGACTAATCCGATTAGAGTTATTATGACCATTGGATGACTTAATTCATGAAGAAGGCATCAAGTTGGAGAAAATATATGAGGAGACCCACTGAAGATAATGAACTAAATTAAATCCAAATACGTCCATGCTCAATGTAGGTCTCTTAAATTGGTAAATTGTTGATAAATATAACATATTCATGTAACCAAATATATTTGTAACTTTGTGTTTAAGCCTCTCTGCTCTCTTCTTTTTTTCTCGTTCAACCATTTGTATGTTGATTGTGTAGGTGTAATTTGTTACTCAGAACTTCTTATCAGCTTTAATCCAATTTTATAGATAGGAAGAGTGCTTAATAATTATATCTTTGCCCTTTAAGCTAATTATAGTACAATTTAAATGAAGTCATATACATATAACGTTGTGATATAGACAAATAATTTCATTAGAATTATATATGCAGAAGGTTGTGCCTTCAAACAAAAAAACAAGGATGGGAGAAAACATGAATAGTTGTTGATATGTAAAGGGAAAACCACCTAAATGGTTTGTTAAAAAATGGTATGTATAAAAATAGATTTAAATTATGATATTATTATTATTTAATATTCAAGATTTTGATATGAATAAAGTTGGTTTTCTATAATTGTTGGAAATAAGTTATATTTGAATCAATGATGGACCGGTCAAGAGAGGTCACTAGTTCAGTTGGTAGAGCACTCAAGCATTGAATAGAAGTCCTAGGTTTGAGTCCTAATTGGTCTAAATAAGCATCAAATCAACAAGTGGTTTCAGAGTCAAGCTAGCCACAGTTGGACCAACAATGGGTTGGCTAAGAGGGGCCAATAACTCGGTTGATAGACCACTCTAACATGTATCATAGTATTGTTCACATTAATTTAGCCCATCCTTGAGAACTTTGAACCTAATTCTCATCTTTGTTGCAATTATCTTACTATTGTATGCGCCCTAAAATGGTCGCCTAGACTATGGGCCCCCATTCTTCAATTTATCAAACGACAGAATCAATTTATCAATTTCCTGAACCAATGTTTTGCAATATTTTCAATTCAAATCAATTTCCTTGATCAAATCGTAATTAATTCAATTATTTCAATATTTCTTAAGGTTTGATCATTTCATCAATAATCTTATTTAATTAAAAGAAAACACCCCTTTTAATTAAATAAAATGATCTAATTTAATTAAAAGAAAATCCCTTTTTATTAAATAAAATAATCTTATTTAATTTAAAGAAAATATTTCTTTTAATTAAATAACCTTATCTTATTAAATTAATTTTTTTTTAAATTAAATAATCTTATTTAATTAAAAGAAAAAATCTCTCTTCTAATTAAATAAATAAAATCCCCACTTAAAGCTCTCTTTTTGATAAAAAAAAGGAAATAAATACAACTCATTTTTCTCCACACATATTCCTAAGTGGTGGGTTTTTTCCTCTCACTTGCCTTTTAGGGATTTATCCCACATTGCTCTTGAGGATGCATTCGTCTCCACACTTTCCTTTATAAGGAGCCCTCTCCTCATTTGATAGATATCAAGTTTTCATGTTATTGTTATGTTGCAGGTTTGGAGAGCAATTTTGGAGGAGAGTTTGAGCATTTGAGCTTGAACCATGCAACTTCTCTTCTTCTTGTCTTCTTCTCTCATGCATCCATGACAATCCATTTAGAGTAGATTCACATTAATTTAGATTTATATTTCCTTTCATAGATTAATCTTGCGTATTTCCTTCATAGATTAGTTTACATATTTCCTTTCATGCATTGTTATCATATAGATTAGTTTTCTTTCATGCATCGTTATCATATAGAATAGTTTCCATTTTCATTTGCAATGCATATTTGATGATCATGGAGACTAGCATTCTTTCTCTTCCTCTTTGAATCTCTCATTTCATGGTGTACTTGTATGGGCATAAACTAGGTCTAAACTGAGGGCCTTCATCACAAACCCTTGCACTCCATGAATAGGGAGCTATGAGTCACCATTTGAGACCTCATTCTTGAGAAACCTTGAATATAATGACTCATAGAAGTGTGTCAACATTTTAGCACACAACTATGACTAGAACAAAAATCTTTACCTACTTATCAAAACTATTCTATTATGATCACCAAGAACCTTCTACTCATCATAATTATCCTCCTATAACCACTGAATTATGTTTATTAATTTTTTTCTTGATGTTTGTTGTGTAGCACAAATTCCTTAAATTGCTTATCACTTTGAGGCAATGTTGTATATAATAACTAAAAGAGGGGTAAGAATTATTCAAAACAAAGAGAATTAGAAAGCAAGAAGGGCCAACCACCCAATAAGAAGAAAGAACTACACAACCTTATCTTTATCCACTAAATGTGTTGGAAATGAGTTGAGTAACTGGGAGGGGAGGGGTGAATCAGTTACCACAAAAATAAATCCAAGTCCCTCAGATGTATTAAACAAACTTATCACTATTTCTCGGTTAACACAGATATTCTACTGTCACTCGGTTAACATAGCAAATCTTAAGATATTAACTGTGATTATCCATTAGTGATTAATTGCAGAAACATAAACCATAAAGAAAATAACATGTACACAGATAACACCAAGATTAAACGTTGAAACCCAATATGAGAAAAACCACCAATTGCTACTAGTTACTATTTTTCACTATTCTAAAGTGAGCCCTGTTAGGAGTCAACCTTGTTAAAGGTTACAATGCACACTGTTAGGTGTGACCCTATTAGAGGATATAATCACCCTATAAGGAGTGGCCTTGTGAGAGGTCTTCAAACACTTCAATGTAGAAATGTCACCTTGTGAGAGGATTTACAAAAGACTGTTAAGTCTACTCTGTTAAGAGATTTTGGTTCACTGCTACAATTGTTAGAGAGTAACAATGGATTGACATGTTTGTCGAAGAAATTGTCTTTGCTAATTCAGATCTCTGTGTCTGGCTTTAAAACTTGATTATTACTGATCGAATATTCTATTGAATCTCTGTATGTTTTGTCCTTAATCAGAATCCCATCTGATTTCACCTTCGCTCTTCA
>MU227039.1:351002-377554 GCA_018584345.1 Thuja plicata
ACCAACCTCATTACATGAAAATAAAATCAATGGTATTCTTCCTTTGTACTTTCCTTTGGCAGCTCTCTTTGCAAGTAATGCTTCAATGATTTCCAGATCTTCATCATCAAAATCATCATCACTATCATTGTCAATCTATTTTCCTTTTGATTTTCTATCCATCTTACCAAGGTTTAATTTAACTTTGAATGCAAACTCAAAATTGCTAGGATTAGGAGAATAATTGTCAAAATTGTCCAACTCAAAAGTTGTAAGTCTTCCAACCAATGCATCTAGAGTTATGTCATTACTGCACCTCATCTCTTGAATAGCTGAAACTCTAATAGCATAGATAGGAATTAAATTTCTCAATACCTTACTAACCATTTTTTTGTCTTCAATTGTTCCACCGGTAGCTCTAATGGCATTAACACTTTTCTTGATTCTTTCACTATATTTTGTAATATCTTCTCGTTATTTCATTTTCATCTGATCAAACTGACCTCTGAGACTTTTTTTTTTGGCTCTCTTTACATTGTCATCTCCTCCATGTATATCATGTAGTTTCTTCCACATATCATAGGTAGTAGGGCAGTCCTTGACTTCATCAAATTTGGAATAGCTGAGTGAAGAAGCAATATCAATCATCATTATGTTATGATTCTTCATGTCTATCATCTGTTCCGCGGAATAGGTCTCGGCGGTTCCACATAATTATGATCTAGGAATTTCAAACCAGTTTCTCCAATAGTAAATAGATGTAACCTCATCAAATCTTTCCATGCAATGAAGTTGTCTTTGTTAAGCTTGGGGATCTCCCTTCTGTAAGACATCTCTGATCTTTAGCTTAGGCCTTGAAACCTTCCCTAAAAGCACCAACAACTCTGATACCAATTGTTGGAAATGAGTTGAGTAACTAAGAGGGGAGGGGTGAATCAGTTACCACAAAAACAAATCCAAGTCCCTTAGATGTCTTAAACAAACTTATCAATGTTGCTCGGTTAACACGGATATTCTACTGTCACTCGATCAACATAGAAAATATTAAGATATTAACTATGATTATCCTTTAGTGATTAATTGCAGAAACATAAACCATAAATAAAATAACATGTACACAAATAACACCAATATTTAATGTGGAAACCCAATATGGGAAAAAACACCAATTGCAACTAGTTACTATTTTTCACTCTTCTGAAGTGAGCCTTGTTAGGAGCCAACCCTGTTAAAGGTTACAATGCACACTGTTAGGTGTGACCCTGTTAGAGGATTTAATCACCCTATAAGGAGTGGCCTTGTGAGAGGCCTTCAAACACTTCAATGTAGAAATGTCACCTTGTGAGAGGATTTACAAAAGACTATTAAGTCTACTCTATTAAGAGATTTTGGTTCACTGCTACAACTGTTAGAGAGTGACAATGGATTGACCTGTTTGATGAAGCGATTGTCTTTGATGATTCATATCTTTGTGTCTGGCTTTAAAACTTGATCCTTACTGACCGAATATTCTATTGCAGCTCTGTATGTTCTATCCTTAATTAGAATCTCATCTGATTTCACCTTCGCTCTTCATATCACAAACACACACTTCTTTTTCTTCATCCACACGTTCAATCCACACTTGACCTTATGTATATATGATAAGCCTTGTCAAGTCGACTTGAATAACCTTTTAAATAAATAATAAAACTTAAGTCTCTCGGTTGCATATAACCAATTAACCATAAAATGTAAGCTATTGTTACTCGCCTGGCACTAAAAGCATAACTCGGTTAATACTGAAATCCTTCAATGCCCGACCAATACTGTAATGCCCGAGTGAACTCAGTTAGAATTGAAAAATCACTTTGGTCTTCTTTAATGTCTGAGAGAGCTTGGCATACACTGACTGTTCTCGGATAGGATTAGACATTTGTGTAAACATCACTAAATTTGTGTAAACATCACTACATTTGTGTAAACATCAATGACAATACACAATTTGAATAATCATCATCAATAAAATGATCTTAACATGTGAGACAATTCTAAAGATAATTGTCCCATGGCCACAATATTCCAACCCTACATGTGATCAGAAGCTCATTTGGCTAGACAATTTGCTACACCATTCCACTCCCTTGGAATGTGAATACAAGTAATAGATTACAAAGAGCCACATAACATTAGAATATATTAAATAGCTAAAGCTAATTACCAACTAAAATATGTACAATTTTTTTAACTTGTACATTAAGGAAATATCGTAAGCAAATCGAAACACAAAAAACAAAACACCGTACAATTTTTTTTAACCTATACATTAAGGAAATACCATAAGAAAAATTGAAAAACAAAAAGAAAACACATAAACTCCTCTTAACTAGTTGTTAATATATGCGGACAAAATAAATTTTGATCAATTGTGTTGAGACTCTAAAGCTTCTTTCCTAATTGAAAAATATTTGAATAAATATGATTTTTCATAATCTTATTTGATTCAAAGTTAAATTATGAATGTAGGACTACGTTATACTTGATATATTTTTCATGTGAATAAAAAAATTATTGGCTCTTACAACTCTACAACATAATTTTTTTGTAACGCCCTGCTAGAGAACACAAGAGAATTTAACCTAAACAAGATATTAAGTTGATGGATTTTTTATAGTTTACAAATAATAACAAATAACAATGCGGAAGAAATACAATGAATTACATAACATATAGATAAATTCAACTCAAACATAGATTAAAATTATTGAGTGTTCTTGACGTAGAGTTATTTTAAGTTAACTAATCTATGAAGAACAACAATAAAGAAACTAACATGAAATATACTTCAACTGAAAACATAATATACGTCTCATATAATAAGATCACATAAACAATTGATACCCAAGGTATACATAATGAATCATCGTCCATTGCACAAGTCGCAGGGTATGCAATATTGAATAATCATGCATCACATCCTCTGAATGGATGTCAACTAATATACACATAAGGTATAAATATACATCATCATGATAAAGAACAAGTCTCCAGAAAAATAAGAAGATAGAACTGCAATAGGGACCATCCAAGCATGAACAAGAACGTTGAATCTCAATTGTAAAAGAATCACTACCACCTGACCTCATGGAACCAAAGGTCCACTCCCACTGTGCTGAGGAGATAACATCAGGCCCACATACACCAATATATAACAAGAATAAAAATGCAAAGATATACAAGACATTAAAAAGGCACGCACAGGAAAATCCTAGAAACTCTCTATAAAAATAAGGATTCTACACATTACCAGAGGTACCAGACGCATGTAGAAAACCGAAGATGCATATAGGGAAGGGTCATCACATAATTCCACTCTTGAGTTACCCTAGTAGTCTCTCTGGACCCTGGCCGACAAGTGAATTTATGTGTCTCAGTAATCCTTTCATTCAGAAAAGGATCCTAACTATGCTAGACCTCAATCGAGCATCTCCTCTAATTCCCATCCTATCCTATACTAGCACTCAAGGCATGGGCGACACCACAAAACATCTTATTAATTTATTTTAAAACCCTATTAATGTAGCATGTTATCACTTATTAAGTTACCATAGTAGCCACTTAGGGCCCTAGCCCCCATTACAAGCCACTTCCCCTCTATACACTTAGTTACCTACCTAGGCTCATAAACTAAATAACATAAAATGATAATAATGATCCCCAAATTAGTTCCTTAGTACAACAGGAACACACTGGTTCTCACATAATCACGATATCACAAATGCACTCCCAAAGTATTCACAAAAACATGAGCTAAGTCTTGAAGTATAAAGATCGAGACCAAAATCGACATCGCAAGAACATACATTGAAGCACACAAGACATCATAGAAAATAAAATCCCAAAGCCTCTGGTGTTAACATCCTAAAGTCAACTTACCTCCCAAACAGAAAAAAAATATCATCACAACGAGGTTTACGAAATAGACAAACAAGTCATGAATTCAGATATTTTGAACAAATACACTCATTGACTACATCTCAATTTGATTTAAAACATTGCTAATTGACCAAATCTAATATATATATGTACCCATGTATGCATTTCATATATATATATATATATATATATATATATATATATATATATATATGAAGGATAAATAGAATACTTTAATGAAAACTTATATAAATATATACTTATAAATGTATATAATTGTACATTATATATATATATATATGAAGAGGAAAATAAATTCATTCAATTAACTAAAACTATTATGAATTAATAAATATTAAAACAAAACATCAAAATTAATTAATAATATTAACTAATAGATATTAATATTAAATAGCGAACATGGCTTTTAAGCGAAACATGCGAACTTCTGCAAATACAAAAGAAAATTGTCCTCCTTCCAATACGAGCGCTAGGATTCTCTCTAGTTCTCCAAAAAGGAAAGGATAATTTATTAATAATTTAATTTATTAGCAGAGCTACCCTCAATCACTACTAGTGCAAACAATGTTCTTTTCATCTCTGAGCATGGCAGGGAAGGAAACTTCACCGGATCTGAGAAACTGAAGGAACTATCTGCAATTTCTCTCCAAGCCATGGCTTGAAGACCACTGTCATTTTGGAAGAAAGGCCCTTGGGATTTATATCACTCCAAGGGAGTATATAGAGATTCATGGGGGAAAAGGATCCCTTGGCTTGAATGCTCAAGTAAGGAAATATCAGAGGTAGGGCATGATGAATCGATCACTATGTCGGGGCGCTGGAAGTCTGATGCTCCAAGGCCCAAGAATGTATAAGGGAATATCAAAGCCAAAGCAAAAGGTTTGTGATTTATACCTATTACTGGTAAAACCCTAAGAGTGGCTTCAAGAGTGAATAAAATCTTGATGGGTAATCTGAAAAACAATGACAATGCAGAATGGGAACAGAATGTGGAGCCATCCAACAGTGGACCATCAACTAGCCTTCCTTGCGATGCACATCTAAATCCTAATTCGGTGAAAATTCAAAAAGAGTCATAACTAAATGGTCTAGGACATATATATGAAAACCCTAGGACATTTAGGGTTTCTATGAATATTTCTCATATTCGAGAAAAGATTAATAGTTCCCTTTTTCTGGAACAATCTAATGAAAAGGTTGTCAAGGAAAACACACAAAGAGATATAAACCCTAAAACATTTTTGTAGCTCGTAGACAATGGTATTCATGGAGGAAATAAGGATGGAGACAAAGTAATATTAGGTGTGATTAATAATCTCTACATAGAAGGTCTCTAGAGACACTACAAAAAACACGGATTGTATTCTAAGTGGTGTGGTCCTATTTACTCGATGGATGACATTGTGGGTTGATTGAAGGAGGCTTTCGGGGAGCAAGTAAGTATCACTATCCTTACGGGCAATTTTTTATACCTAGATTGTAAATATACAACATTCAAGAATACATTATTGAATGGAAAATTACTTTTCTATAAAGGTTTCCGCATTAAATTTATAAACTGGAAATCTAATTTTGACCTGAATAATTTTAACTCTTTATCAGCTTCTAGATTGGCAGTAATTCACCATTTTCTTGTAGAACTATTACATAATATTATTTTAAGGAAAATAGGCAACTTGATGGGAGGGGCGGTAGGTATTGAAGAAAACTATCTTCATTCTTCTTTTGTAAAATTCTTATTTAACTTAGAGTTGAATTCATCATCTTTAAATCCTATCAAATTAATAACCAATCAATCTATTTATCATTTTAATCCTAAAATTTATAATGGTTTCATTCAAGATATAAATATTTTTAGAAATGATAATGATCTGCAATTTAACCCGAGCATTTTTATGATTGTCCATCTAGAACCACCAACCTCTTTTCGAGATACCCCTCAAATGTTCAAATTATCCTTAGAGAAGAAAAGGAGGATTTGTTATTGATAATATTAACAACCCTAATGCTTCTTATACTCTAAACCAACCAATCTATCCATCTCTTAGCAATCGGGTAGATAATAATTTAATATTTAGTAAAATGATTGTGCCTATAAACAATATTACAAACACTAATGTTAATCCATCTTCTAACTATATTTTTGCACCCCTGATAGACCTAGATATAGAGGAGGGTGAAATTATAGAAGGAGATAATATACCAATAGGGAATAGAAAGGAGAGATATCTTTAATTGACATGGATTTGCCCAACATCAATTCAAAAGATTAGTTTCAGCCAAATCTATAGAATCTAAGCAAAGAAATTCTAGAGACAGTGGTTGATAAAGTTATGGAAGATTTTATTGAAGAATAAAAAGATAATGAAGATAAATTAGATATCACAACTATCTTTGGTCATAAGGATCATAGTAGAGAAGTGAGTACACCTTGCCCCATTTTTACAGATAACTATCAAGTTCAAGCAATTACAATCTGAAAAATGGAACATAATATGGAAATCTTAGGGGGGTTGATGAATGAGTTTATTTATGTACATGAGGAGGTCAGAGAGAAACTTATCTATTGACATAGTCTTGAAAACCAAGTACACAGTATAACTTAAAACTTGGATAATCAAGTGAATAAAAAATCCTCAACGATGGAACAAATTGATGATATAGTAAATGATAACAAATTGGTTGTAGTGCAAATTGAGAAAACTCTGGCACCCAACATTATTCCTATGAAAATAGAATCAGTATATTATAGTCTTGGAATTACTCCACATTTCTATAGTGAAGCTTCTATGGAAGAATTTGGGAATGACCTTATGGAGAATCTTCAAGAGAATATTGGAAACTCCTTATTTATAGATAAAAATGCAACTAGAAATGATGGGTTTGAAAAACCCAAGGATCCACTTTTAAACCAAGAAATAATAGAAGATAGAGTAATAGAGATGGAGAAACAAATAGATAATGAATTTACCCATACAGTTATTGAGAAGATTATTAGAGAGATAGAAGAGGAAGGGGATTTGCAGGAGCTGGTTCAGCCCCAAAATTCTACTATTGAAGCAAGATGTAACAATCAAGGGAAGCTAGGTATTGCAATAAAATAGAGGGTATTGATAGTCCAATGTGTGGGAAACTGTTGAAAATTGAGGAAGGAAGTCTCACTTGGAACTTAGAATCAAAGACGGTGAAGTAGAAAGTTAGACAAAGTTGACTACTTCTTTTCATGTAGGCAAGGTGAAGTTCCTTCCCAGTGAGAAATGAATCTCACTATGTGGAATGTTAGGGGCTTGAATGCCCCTAACAAACAATGATTTCTTAAGTGTAATCTTTCCCTCTTAGAATCAAAAATCATTCTTCTACAAGAAATAAATAAGAAGGACACCAATAAATTTAAAAATAAAATTGATTTTTGGAAATCAGATTTAGTTGATTTAGCAGGAGCATCTAGCGGGTTATCCATTCTATGGGACCCTAGGAAGGTAGACTATGAAAACAGAGTAAAAATTTTAAATTGGATGGGGGGTGGATCCGTAGTACAAAAATTTCATTATGTTTCTTCTTAATTAATGTATATGGAACAAAATGTTGGAATTGGTTCTTGATGATGTTGTTGGCATTCATGTTTTGTCATTGATGTCAACATATGTTTCAATGGAGGCAAAACAAACTGGTTATTACTATTGCTTGATGACTAAAAGAGGTGTACATGTACTATACGGTTGATTTAGAATGAATGAAGACAGTGATGTGTACATTTATGTGTGGTGATCTTATTCCTAAGGTCGTACGACTTAATAGTGTCTATTGAATGAGTTACAGATGTTTTACTAAAGATTGGGCACTAGACGGTGACAGTGATCTTTGACAGAGTTAGTCTCTGTGTTTAGAGTATAACTTACGAGAAATGTGGATTCATGTTATGCAAGCTTAAGGGATGACAGAATACATGTTAAGGAATGTTTTTTATGGTTCGCTAGTCGTATGGCTTTTGGTGATGTCATATGTGGCGTGTGTTCTGGAGGAGACCTATTTGGGGCCGACTTCATAAATGTAGCATGTAATATGGATTACGAGCGTGGATTATGGATCTTGGATTATATTTTATGAATTGTAATTGATGTTTACTTGTTATAGGTATTGTGTGTATCTTAGCAAGGGGTTAAATAATTATTTTTATATTGGGAAAGGTTAATTGGCTGACCTAATCAATTATTGTAATAGGGTATACATGAGATATCTTTTCTTTGGAAAAGAGTGAAGTATGAAGAGAATGTGATTGAAGATAAAGACAATGAAGTGTTGAATTTGTGAGCTTGATTGTCTTTTGGATGTAGAGCAAAGGTTGTGATTATGTTGCTTCATTGGAACTGACCAAGAAAAGACAGTTGATATCAGACAATTCACTGGATTGTATATTTTCTATATACACTTGTTTTTTGAACTGTAAGTCCTGAGGGTGGCTTAACCTTCTTTAGGCGGTGTGCCTGGGTAGTGATCCCATTGTTTCTCTTGACTCCTAACAGGGTTTGTCCTTTAACAGGGACTATGTATTGTAATGCATCAATAAGCTCCTAACAAGGCTAAATCTTTTAACAGGGATACTATACTCTCAGTACATTATTTGTGGGTGTTGATTCCCACTGGGGTTTTACCTTTAACAAGGTTTCCTCGACAACAAAGGATTGTGTTATTGTTTTTGCATTTACTATGTTATCATTTGGATGAAAGTTTTATTTATAAAGTTTAATGTTTAATAATTTGTCTCACAACTGATTCACCCCCCCTCTCAGTTGTTTTGTGGAATATTATTCCTAACAATTGGTATCAGAGCTATTGGTCCTTAGAGATAAATTTTAACAACTTTAGGTGATCCTGAAGATGGCATATTATATGAAGGATAGTCCGAAGTTTGATCCTGAAAACTTTGACAGTTGGAAGAACAAGATGAGAACACATTTGTTATGCTTGGGAATCGACTACTAGATAATAACAAATAATAAAGTATAGATGAGGGCTGAGGATGAACTAGATAAGGTTAATGATGATGAAAATATGGTATTCTCATTCAACATGGTTGCAAGAGAATCATTTATTAGTGCACTTTTTGAAGGTGAATTCACAGAGGTTAAAGATTTGGATTCTTCACATGACATTTGGACAAGATTGGAAGCACTGTATGAAGGAGACAAGTTTACTAAGAAAGAGAAGTTGCAGAACAGGAAGACAAAGATAGAAATGTTGAAAATGAGAGATGATGAAAATATTATAGCATATGCACAGAGAAGTACTGAAGTTGTTATTGGCATCAGGAACTCTGGAGGCACTTACAATGAGGAAGAAGTGATTGCAAAAATTATTAGATCCCTGACACCTATATGCAAAACCAAAGTGAAAGCTATAGAAGAGATCATACCTTTGACATCAAACTTCAATAGAGAGATGTTGATTGGAAAATTAACTACCTTTGAGGCCGCAGAGATGGGAGATTCATTACCTAAAGTTGAGTCAACATTCAAGGTGACTGTGCATAAAAATAAAAAGACTTTATTAGGAATTATGAGCACCAGCAATAGTGACTTGAGAGAAGAGCTCGATGAATATATTGGTGAATGGGAACAAATACAGGAAGAAGAAAGAAATTTAGATGAAATTGTTTCCCTGATCGCTAGAAGAGAAAAGAGAGGTAAGGGTAAGTTTGAAGGAAAGCTACCTCTGAAATGTTTTTCATGCAATAAGACAGGTCATTTTGCATCTAGATGTCCTACAAGGGTTCCAAAGCATAAATCTAAGTTTTATAAACCTAAGTATTCAAAGGATAAGGAATGTTATTATGTTAGAGAAGGTGTTTCTAATGATGATGCTATTGATTATGATGAGATTGGATTTATTGCTATCAAGGATGAAAAACCTATACATGAAGAAAGAGATTTAGTATCACATGTTGAAAAGAAATTTGAATGGATCATAGACAGTGGTTGTTCACACCATATGACTAGAGATAAAAATAAGTTTGTTAAGCTAAATAAGTATGATGGAGGTGTTGTGAGATTGGGTGACAATACTCCTAAGCTTATCATTGGAGTTGGATCTATATCTTTGGATGGAAAGACCAATACTGACAATGTATTCCTTGTTGATGGACTGAAGCATAATTTGTTGAGTGTTGGAAAGCTAGTGGACAAGGGTTATCAATTGAAATTCATTGATGGGAAATGTTCTATCACAAGTAATTCAGGAGACTTGATCGCATATGGTACTAAGTCCAGAGGTAATGTATTTGAATTAAATACATCCAAAGTTTCTTGTCTTTTTGTTAGGTTGATGATAGTTGGTTATGGCATAGAAGATTTTGTCATGTTAACTTTGATAATATTGTGAAGGCAAGTATGAATAATACAGTTAGAGATCTACCAAAGATTATGAAACCATCTAACACAATGTGTAGAGAATGTGTAATGGGGAAGCAGACTAGAAGCAGTTTTAAAAGAAAATCTTACTCAGCAAAAGGAAAGTTGGATCTAGTGCATACAGATCTATTTGGTCCTACAAGAACAAGATCTTACTACGGTGAAAGGTACTTTATACTTTTTGTTGATGAATTTTCTAGGATGATGTGGATTACATATTTAAAACATAAATCAGAGGCATTTGAAAAATTCAAAATATTCAAAGCAAAAGTTGAGAATGAATCAGGCTTAAAGATAAAATGTTTGAGATCAGATAGAGGTGGTGAGTTTACTTTAGATTTGTTCAATACCTACTGCGAAGAACATGGAATATATAGACAGACATCTTCTCCTAGGACACCACAATATAATGGGATAGCAGAGCGAAGAAATAGAACAATATTAGATGCTGCTAGAACTATGTTGCTAGAAGGAAATGTATCACATGTTCATTAAAGACAAGTTGTTGGTACTATTGTGTATACTTTTGTATAGTCAGAAAATGGAAGCACTTCCATTGTAGACTGGTTTAGCCTTATGATTAAGTGGTTTGGAGTCATGTCAAGTTCCTTGAATGGGTCTCTGACTTGGATCTAGATTTTTCCCCTATTCTACCCCATTTCCCACATTTTCCAACCTATTTCTGACACTCTAAACTACAAACAGGGATTTTTGACCTCATGGTCAAAGTCGACCTTTCTAGGTCAAGGTAGACCTCAACCTTGACCTGGGTCAGAATCAAAATTTTTATGACCTAAGGTCCAAATTTCAGATTTCTAGGGTTTCCAGATGTTAGGCTTTGGAAAGAATTAATTCCCGCTTCCAGGTCGGTTGTTTCGGTCTTCGGAGCAACAAATCATAAATTATATTTAATATAGGTCCTCTTCTAAGGGTATATGTCTAATTGGAATTTAATTCTCCTATGTAGGCCTCTCTAGAAGATTGTGCCCTAGATTCATATATAAGGAAGCTTTCTCCTCTCATTTTCTCTAAGACTTGATAACCATAGGCAAAAGCAATCTAAGACAAAGACTTGAAGACTTAAGAAGTAAAATCAAAAGGTGAAGAAGCAACATTTGAAGCAAGATAAGTAGCCATTGAAGCATTCATCCATTCTCAAGCATTCAAGCACTTCTCAAGCACTCAATTCATCAAGAAGATCCATTGGTAGCCATTGAAGGATTCAAGCTCTATGGAGCCCTCTTGTTGAAGATTTATCCATCCACATTCCTCCAAGCCTCTTCCTATTCCTAGATCCATTCAAGATTGGTGTTGAATGTCTACAAGCAATTGATTTGATACATCCTACATTCTACATCCATTTGGTGCATGCATACTTGCGGATCCACATATTCGAATCTACCACAAGGGCTTCTACAAGCAAGGTGAATTTTTTCATTTGCTTTGTTTCATTTATGAAATTTCAATTATAATTTGAGGTTAATTCCAAAACTGGGGTTTGACCAAGGCAAACCCCTCCCCCCAACAAACAAATCCATTGTTTTTTGCAGACACAGGTTCGGAACAACTAATCAGAGTGCAGATTCAAATACCCTTTTTGGAAAACTATCAAGATCCGAAAATTTATTTTCTGTCGGAGACTTTTGAGGTTAATTATTCCCTAGGTCAGAATCAGAAATTCTGGGTCAATGGTGTCATTGACTTGAGGGTCAAAATTGAAAATGTGTCAGATCGGAAAAATATTTTTGGGTTTTGTTCGTCTTTGCGTTTCTGTACCAGATCTAGTCTCAGATTTTCTAGAAACTCAGTGCACACCCCAAAAAAAATCATTCTTCATATCTTTAATATTTTAAGGTTACTACTTTTCTCCTATTCGTTTCAATTAAATTTATTAATCTTTCTAGATCTATCGCACATTCTTTTCTATAAAATGGAATTTAAGATCTTCTTTATTCTTATTTCCAATTAATTGATTCATTTATGCATTGATCCTTCCTTTGGGGTTAATCAATTTGGATCCTTCCTTTGTGTATTTAAGGATAAAAGGAACATCTTATTTATCCCTCACATTTCAATAAACATTCTAATTTTAAATGTAACAACATCCATCTCATCTTCCATTTCTTCTTATGTTACATTTTAACGAACCCGCGATAGACAACTCTTTCTTTTTGGTGTTAGATTTACATATTTTATGTTAGATCTTGCATTCATATTAGATTAGCTTTCTTTTATGATCTTGCATTTACATTTCAAAAAAATTAAAATCAAAATATTGTGTTTCCTAAATTAGTTCATTTGCATTGCATTGGTGTATGAGCTTTACCACTTCTAGTCCTACTTATAATATCCTGGTTAGAAGAAGCCATAGACTTATGGGTTCCTTTGATCCCAAGTCTTCCTCTCCTTTCCTTAGGATCCTGGATGACAATTTGACCACTCATGATTCCAATCCTTCTATGGAGTATAACTCTTCTCACTCATCTCATGATGAGGATGATGCTTTAAGAGTTCCTCCTGAACAAGTGCAAAAACTTTCAACAGAACTTGATAAAATGGGAAATTGGCTTATTCAACAAAACCATAATCAAGATTCCATCCAAGCTATAGAGGCTCTTAAGAAATTCCTATGTGATAGTGAACAAGGTGTTAATCTCTTGCGTGGTATCACTCATCTTGTGCATTTTAATGTTAAACCTTTAGCTCAAGAGGCTCAAGATCTCGGATTCACTCCTCTTGTCACTAGTGAGGGACCTTCTTTTGTTCCTTTACCTAGAATTCCTACTTACACTCATTCTTTGATGACTACATCTCTCCCAATTTCATCTATTCCTGTGAGTGTTCCACCGGTATCTCTACCTACCTCACAACATTCACGTCATAGTGTGCCTTTTACTTATTCCAATCCCTTCCAACTATGGTTCCTAGTGTTCCACCAGTTTTGTCTTCCATTCCTACTGCTTCCTACACTTTTCCTAGTGTTCCTAATATTTCTATGCCACTTATTTATTCTAATGATTCCATAATCATCAGTTTGGCTCAAACTATGTCATGTTTACAATAACTTGCATCTGTAACCCAATCCAAGTTTAGCATTCCTACATGTGACATGGGTATTCCTTTATCCTTAGACACTATTCATGCTATTGTCCCTCAGCAAGTCGATATGCCTCATCTTGAGAATTACAATGGTAAAGGTGATCTTGTTACTCATGTTAAAACATTTCAAATCCTTTGTAGTGATTATGCTCATGACCATAGGATTTTAGCTAAGTTGTTTGCTAGGAATTTTCCTGATAAGGCCTTGCAATGTTATTGTTCTTTACCTCCTTATTCTATTGATTCTTTTCCTAAACTTGCTAATACCTTCATCTAGAAATTTCAAAATAACATTGGTCCACAAGTGTCCTTAACTGATTTAATGCATTGTAAACAAACAATTAAAGATAATTGACTGATTTTGTTGGTAGATTTAAGCATTTGTATGCTTAGATTTCTTATCTTGTTCCTGATATTAATATTCAGCATCTGTTTATTTAAAATTTACAAAAGGATATTAGAGATAAGATTTTGCTTACTGAATTTACCTCTTTTCAACAACTTTGTGCAACACTTCATCATTATCAATTACAAGTGAGTCAATTTGAGAGCAACACTCTAATGGCTCCTGTTCCAGTTGATAAGAGTGATGTTGCTGCTAATCCTAATAAGTTTCATAAACCTAACATCTATTTCAAAATTAATAAACAGACAAATGCGGTTGTTGGTCAAGTTGTTGTTGCATCCAACAATGCCACTTATGCATCCACTGCTTTTCGTATGAATCATACGTTTACTCCTCTCTTTGAATCTTTACATTCTATTATGAGTAGCTTGTTAAGTACTAATATGATTACCTTGCCTCCTATTCGACCTCCTCTCCCTACCATGATAGCATAAAAATCCTTTGATTCTAAAGATTTTTGCCAATTCCATCGACAAAATGGCCATGATACTGAAAAATATTATTCTCTAAATCATAAGGTCCAAGAATTAATTGATTCTGATGCTTTATCTATTGATAATTTTGATGGTAATGGGAACAAATCTATCTCTCCTCCTAATCAAAACCTTGAAATCTATATAAATCCTTTACCTACACATGATACTAATACCATCGCTCAACCATCTTCTGTGGATATTTTTTACGATTCAAAGATGGATGATATTAATCACATTTTTAATCATGTGCAGTGTGCTATTTCACCTCAACCTATTGTTCAAGATCCTTCACCTCCACTTCTACCTCAAGTTCCACCTAAAACTCATAAAAAAACTTAGGATAAACAACCTAGGGAACTTTTAATTACCTTTGACGATTTTGAGACTATTATGGCTCCCGATAGTCCCCTTTATATTTATGCTAGGATTACTAAGATACCTACGCGTGGTTGTCTTGTTGATCCCACATCTTTAATAAATTTCATTACTGAGGAAAACCTTTTTATGAAAAACCTACAAAATGATTGTTATGATACATCTGATGCATGAATCCAAACTTGTAATGGTTTTCTCTATCCTGCACTTGGTTCTATTAACTTGCCTGTTGACCTTTGTGGAAAATTTGTAGATACTACCTTCATTGTCATTCCTACTTCTGATCAATTTCAAGTCAAATTTGGTTTGCCTTGGATAACTACTATGCATGCTATTGCTTCTCCTATTCATAAGTGTATTAAGGTCATTCATAATGGAGAAGCAAAAATGATTAATCATAGTTTGTACCAACCTTCTAGGCCTAGAGATTGTGCTACTCTTGATTTCTTTTGGCCTTCTTTACCTAATTCATGTCCTCCTCGCCCTGATAACCATTTCATTCATATCAAGCCTATAAACATCGCAAGTTTGTCGAGTTAAGCATGCCTCAGATAGATCTTAATCGTGGTCTTTTTCCTACTCCTTCCATACCTCCTTTATCCATTACTGCTAGCTCTATTACTCAACCTCCCAGTGTCGCTTCTCAGCCTACTATGAATCCTAGCAATCCTCATATAGCCTGTGAAGGAACCAGTTGTTATTCCTCCTAGTTCTCAAAATGTGTCAAACAAAGAAAAATATAAAAAATCTTCTAATGAACATCGTAAGAAGGGTAGAGCTAATGCTAGGGCTTGTGCTTCTGTTCTTTGAAATTATTTACCTTCTTTTGACCAACCTATGCATGATGTGTTGGAAGAAGTTAATGTTTATAATGATGTTAAGATGAATGAGTATGATGATCCTATTCGCATCTTAGATCCTATTTTAATTAATCTTGATGAGGAGGATTCTCTTGATGATCCTATTGATCCTAGAGATGAATATGAGACCATTGATCCTGATACTAATTTACCTCATATGCTTTCAACTCAATTGGTAATTACACCTAGTATCAAAAATCACAATTCTCAAGAGGATCCTTGTTTGGAACTGGCTATTATTCGTACTGTATTGGATATAGTCCCTTTTGCGAGTTTCCCACCTTCCCTAAATGATCTAAACCGAGATGGGGAGAGTAGGTGATGCGCTTGATTGGCTTTTCCTTCATGGTAGTCCTCTTTGTGTTTGCCTGTTGTATTTTGCTTCTCCTTATATAATGTGTTTGCTAAATTTTTATTAGACTCTTTTTATATGACCCTTGTTACTTTTTTGGTGCAAGGTGACAAAGGAATCAAACATGTTGTACAATTCCTCTATATGTATCTTTACTCTTCTATATGTAGTCTTCATGTTATGTTGTACTCGTGTTATTATTCATAAATATTTTCCTTGTGTAGTCCGCTTGGATCTGCGACATGGTAGCACTGATTCTTTTTGGTCTCCATGTTGTGGTCCAAAAAGACTCTTCTTCATAACTCTTGAGTTTTCTTTCCTTCGTTATGATTGTAGTTCTACTTTCTTTGGAGAATGATGTGAATTCATTTAGAATAATATCATATATATATATATATATATATATATATATATATATATATCTTATGATCATACTAACCCCACAGAAAGTAGATCCCTTCTGTTTTCTCTATATGTTTATGTGGTATTTCCCTTAATTATTCTTCGTTTGGGGGCATCTCATAGTGGAAACACAATCAATAGATTTTTTTATGTTTCTGTTAAAGCCATTGCTCATGTTAAAGTGTTAGCAATGACTATAACGAGGGGGCATACACTCTACTCACTTGTTTCACACACACACTTTCAAAATATTTTTAAACTTAAAACTTTTTCCCTTTATGGATTAAATACTAATCCTTAAAGCATGGATTTTTATCTTATAAGATATCTTGATCCCTCCAGTTTAAATTTATACGGATCTCTTGATCCCTCCTATTTCAATTTACAATATTTTGATCTCTTAAGGTCGAAAGGTGTCCTTAAGACCAGATCTCCCTGATGGGTTGACTAGTGAGTAGCCACACTCACTAGGCGGTTCAACTCCATCTTTCCAGTTGCACTGTTTCCTTGCGTGGTTCACAATGGGACATAAGTTCTCATTGGGTGAGGTAATCACACCCTCTCTCTCTTTCTCCTTAACTGGCGATGTCTCTCTTATCATGATATTAGGGTTGATAAAGACTTAAGTCCCTGGGGGCTTGAGGATTCCTTTGTCCCTTTTTCTTTCAATAAGATTATTTGTTCTTCATGATCTCCTTTACCAAGAATTTGTATTGAGTCCATACTCTTGCTAAAGTGGGGGCTAAATGTATAGTCGTAAAATGGAAGCACTTCCATTGTAGACTAGTTTAGCCTTTTGAGTAAGTGGTTTGGGGTCATGTCAAGTGCCTTGAATGGGTCTCTGACTTGGATCTAGCTTTTTCCCATGTTCTGCCCCATTTCCCACTTTTTCCAGCCTATTTCTGACACTCTAAACTACAAACTGGGATATTTGACCTCAGGGTCAAAGTCAACCTTTCTGGGTCAAGGTCAACCTCAACCTTGACCTAGGTCAAAATTGACCTTTTTCTGACCTAAGGTCCAGATTTCAGATTTTCAGGGTTTCCAGATGTCGGGCTTTGGAAAGAATTAATTCCCGCTTCCAGGTCGGTTGTTTTGGTCTTCGGAGAAACAAATCCTAAATTATATTTAATATAGGTCCTCTTCTAAGGGTATAGGTCTAATTGGAATTTAATTCTCCTATGTAGACCTCTCTAGAAGATTGTGCCCTAGATTCATATATAAGGAAGCTTTCTCCCCTCATTTTCTCTAAGACTTGATAACCATAGGCAAGAGCAATCTAAGACAAAGACTTGAAGACTTAAGAAGTGAAATAAAAAGGTTAAGAAGAAATATTTGAAGCAAGCTAAGTATCCATTAAAGCATTCATTCATTCTCAAGCATTCAAGCACTTCTCAAGCACTCCATTCATCAAGAAGATCCATTGGTAGCCATTGAAGGATTCAAGCTCTATGGAGCCCTCTTGTTGAAGATTTCTCCATCCACATTCCTCCAAACCTCTTCCTATTCCGAGATCTATTCAAGATTGGTGTTTAATATCTACAAGCAATTGATTTGATACATCCTACATTCTACATCCATTTGGTGCATGCATACTTGTGGATCCACAGATTCGAATCCACAACAAGGGCTTCTACAAGAAAGGTGAATTTTTTCATTTATTTTGTTTCATTTATGCAATTTCAACTATACTTTGAGGTTAATTCCAAAACTGGGATTTAACCAAGGCAAACCCCTCCCCACAACAAACAAATCCATTTTTCTTGGAGATACAGGTTCAGAACAACAGATCGGAGTGCAAAATCAGATACCCTTTTCAGAAAACTATTGGGATCCAAAAATAGATTTTCTGTCAAAGACTTTTGAGGTCGATTCTTCCCTAGGTTGGAATCATAAATTCTAGGTCAATGGTGAAATTGACTTGAGGGTCAAAATCAGAAGTGTGTCAGATTGGAAAAAATATTTTTGTGTTTTTTTCGTCTCTGCGTTTCAGTTTCAGATTCAGTCTCAGATTTTCTAGAAACTCAGTGCACACCCTGAAAATAGCATTCTTTAGATCTGTAATATTTCAATTTTAGTACTTTTATCCTATTCATTTCAATTAAATTTATTAATCTTTCTAGATCTATCACACATTCTTTTCTATAAAATGGAATTTAAGATCTTCTTCTTTATTCTTATTTCCAATTGATTGATTCATTTATGCATTGATCCTTCCTTTGGGGTTAATCAATTTGGATCCTTCCTTTGTGTATTTAAGGATAAAAGGAACATTTTATTTATCCCTCACATTTCAATAAATATTCTAATTTTAAATGTAACAACATCCATTTCTTCTTATGTTACATTTTAGATGTTACAACTTTAAACAAAATTCATATCAGAGAAGGTACAAGTAAGACTCCTTATGAATTATGGTTTAATCATACTCCTACTATGAAATATTTTAGAATATTTGGTAGTAAATTCTATATCAAAAGAGATGATGAGATAGGAAAGTTTGATGCTAGAAGTGATGACGATATCTTCCTTAGTTATGCCACTAAAAGCAAAGCCTATAAATGTTTCAATCCATGATTGAGGAAGATGATTGAAAGTGCTAATATGAGGATTGATGAAAATTTCCAGATTTAAGAGAGAATGTATGATTGTAATCATAATACAGAGATCAAGGAGGTTATTGCAGATCAAGAATAACCTTTTGAGATTGACTATGAGATCGAGGTATGTCAAGATGACTCAAATGATCCTACTGAAATTCCTAAGACTCTGAGGTATGTTAAGAAAAACCATCATGAAGATCAAATTATTGGAGATGCTAATAGAGGAATGATGACAAGATCTAAATTAAGAGATGAAATTTATTTGATTTCTCAAGTTGAACCGAAATTTACTTATGAGGCATGTAGAGATAAATCTTGGATTAAAGCTATGCAGGAAGAATTAGAACATATAAAGAAGAAGAACACTTGGGAATTGGTTCCAAGACCTCAAAACAAGAATGTTATAGGAACTAAATGGGTTTTTCATAAACAAAATGGATGAGGAAGGAACAGTGGTAAGAAATAAAGCAAGACTGGTTTGGAAAGGCTACTTGCAACAAGAAGGCATATACTTTGAAGAAACATTTTCTCTTGTTGCTAGGTTGGAAGTAGTGAGATTATTTTTGGCTTGTGTTGCACATAAATATTTTAAGGTATATCAAATGAATGTGAAATCTGCATTTTTGAATGGAGATCTAGAGGAAGATATATACATTGAGCAACCTGATTGATTTCCTTTGACAGAAGATGAAGACATGGTTTGTAAGTTGAAGAAATCTTTGTATGGACTTAAATAAGCACCAAGAGAATGTTATGCAAGACTAGACAGGTATCTATTTTGTCTTGGTTTCAGAAAAGGTAATGCAGACAACAATTTGTATTTAAGAACTAGTGAAGATGGAATTCTTATCATAGAAGTTTTTGTTGATGATACCATTTTTGGAGGAAATGATGTGATGAGTAAAAGATTCTTTAAAGAGATGGAAAATGAATTTGAAATGTCAATGATTGGTGAGATGAAATTTTTCCTTGGATTGCAAATTAATTAGAACAAGAATGGTATTTTCATTTTTTAGACTGAGTATATTAAGGAAATGTTGAAGAAATTTGGAATGGAAGATTGTAAACCTGTTGGGACACCTATGGTGACTAGTTACAAACTTACTAATAATGATGAAACTCAAAGTGTTTTCCTGACAAAGTGCAGATTAATGATTGGAGGTCTACAATATCTAACTCGCACTAGACTAGATATTGATAATGCAGTTGGAATGGTGGCAAGATATCAAGTATATCCTAAAGAGACACACCTTGTTGTTGTGAAAAGAATTTTCAGATACTTGAAAGGAATAATAGAGTATGGGTTATGGTATGAAAAACCAGATGATTTTATCTTAGATGCATATACTGATGTTGATTGGGAAGGTAGTATGGATGACATAAAGAGTAAAAGTGGAGGAGCATTTTTCCTTGGAAAAAGGTTGGTTTCATGGTTAAGTAAGAAGAAGGATTGTATAGCTCAGTCTATTGTTGAATCTGAGTATGTTGTTTCCGCTATAAATTGTACATTGATTGTTTGGATGAAACAAATGTTGAAGGACATTGGAATAATTTTTGAAGAGCAGTTGGTTATCCATTGTGATAACACTAGCATAGTGAACATGTCGAAGAATCCAGTAATGTATTAAAATTATAAACATATTTTGATTAAGTATCATTTCTTGAGGGACAAGGTAGCAGAGAAGGAGATCGGATTGGAGTATGTCAGCAAAAGGAATAAATAACATATATATTTTAAAAACCTTTGCCAAAGGATGCCTTTGAGTATCTTAGAGGTATGCTTGGGGTGCGAGCCCCTCCTTGCAAGAACAAAATTGATGTAGGAATGCATCATTCCAATGGCTTTCAGAGCTATATCATTTTCTGGACTTGATGAATGGATCTACTCCTCAGAGGGAGTGATCGCAGGAACATTACAGAACATATTTGGGTGATATTGCACTTGTTTATTAAAGACATGAAGATCTGAAAAAGCTACATCTTGCACAAGAAAGAAGAAGATTTATGGCACCCTTTTCCATTGTTTTCAAAGGGGGAGAGATTCTATGAGAAAATTCCTACTGTTTAGGGAGAGGTGTGTTGAGGATATTGAGAAGATTGTATTGAGAGAGTACTTTTGGGTTGATGGGTTTTCCCATATGTTGCCATAAATTTTAAAGAGGGAGATTTTTGGAATTGGATCCTGATGATATTGTTGGAATTCATGTTTTGTCACTGATGTCAACATATGCTTCTATGGAAATAGAACATACTGGTTATTACTATTACTTGATAACTGACGGATGTGTACAGGTACTATACGATTGATTCAGAATGAGAGAAGATAGTGGTGTGTATAGTGATGTGTGGTGATATTATTCCTAATTTTGCACGTCTTAATAGTGTCTATTGAATGAGTTACATATGTTTTAGTGAAGACTAGGTACTGGACGATGATAGTGATCTTTGACAGAGTTAGTCTCTGTGTTTTGAGTATAACTTACGAGTGATGTGGATTTAGGTTATGCAAGCTTAAGAGATGGTAGAAGACATGTTAAGGAATTTTTTTATGGTTCGCTAGTTGTATGACTTTTGGTGACATCATTTGTGGCATGTATTCTGGAGGATACCTTTTTGGGGCTGACTTTAGAGATGTAGCACGTATTAATGATTTCGAATGTTGATTACAGATCTTGGATTATATTTGATGAATTGTAATTGATGTTTACTTGTTATAGGTACCATGCATATCTTAGCAAGGGGTTAAATAATTATTTGTATATTGGGAAATCTTAATTGGTTGACCTAATCAATTATTGTAATAGGATATAGATGAGAGATATTTTCTTTTGAAAAGAGTGAAGTATGAAGAGAAGGTGATTGAGGATAGAGACAGTGAAGTATGGAAGTTGTGAGCTTGATTGTCTTTTGGATGTAGAGTAGAGGTTGTGATTATGTTACTTAATTGGAACTGACCAAGAAAAGATAGTTGTTATCAGATAGTTCACTGGATTGTATATTTTCTACATACACTTGCATTTCAGACTGTAAGTTATGAGGGTGGCTTTAACCTTCTTTAAGAAGTGTGCATGGGAAGTGAGCCCACTATTACTCTTGACTCCTAATAGGGTCTGACCTTTAACATGGACTATGTATTGTAATGCATCAATAATCTCCTAACAGGGATACTATACTCTTAGCACATATTTGTGGGTGCTAATTCCCACTGGGGTTTTACCTTTAACAGGGTTTCCTCGACAACAAAGGATTGTGTTGGCATTTAATGTGTTATCATTTGGATGAAATTTTTGTTTATAAAGTTTAATGTTTAATAATATGTCTCACAACTGATTCACCCCCCCTCTCAGTTCTGTTGTGGACTGTTATTCCTAACACAAAAATACAAATAGAAAAAAAGAGGTCTGGAAGGAAATCGAGCACTAATTTAATTAGTATAATAACCTATGCTCTATACTAGGTGGAGATTTTAATTTCATCCTAGATATTAACAAAAAATATGGAGGTAGTCAGCATGTATCTCAATCAATGGAAGATTTCAATGAATGGTTCAATAATAACAATTTATTAGATATTAAGACAAACAATGGTAGCTTCACATGGAACAATAGAAGAGAAGGATTTAGTCATATAGGAGGAAATTTAGACAGGTTCTTATTTAAAGAAGACTTGAGATTATTTCATAATACCTTAACAGTATCAATCCTAAGAACAATTGGGTCCGATCATTTTCCTGTTAAGCTAAATATTGAAGAAGAAGGTAAACCCTCAAGAAATCTCTTCAAGTTTGAGAACATGTGGTTCCAGGACCGAGAATTACCAAGCCTAATAGGACAATGGTGTAAAGAAGAATATTTTGTGGGCTCCAAGATGTTCTATTTTATATCCAAGCTCAAATCGCTTAAAACTAAAATCTTAAAGTGGAATAAAGAACACTTTAAAAATATTTTTGAAGAAAAAATAAATGTAGAAAATGAGATTAATGACTTAAATAATTAGATCAGGTATGGATAGAGATAAGTATAATAAAGAAAAAGAGTTTCTAGATGAATATGAAAGCTTACTTGGTAAAGAAGAAACCTTTTGGAAACAAAAATCTAGAGAAGCCTCGCTCTCTGAAGGTGATAAAAATACAAAAAAAATTCACAACACAAAAATAAGGAGAAACATAAATAGAATATTAAAAATAAAGAATCCTAGAGGTGAAATTATAGAAGATCCTCAATTATTAGCTAATGAATTTGTTCAATTTTACTCTAATACTCTCAATAACTGGGACAGTTCTAACATGATGGAACAACAACAACTTCTTAATGTTATCCCTAAATTAATAATTGATCAGGACAATCGGTTCCTTAATAACAAATTTACTATGGAGGAAATAAGGATTGCTCGCTTCCAACTCCACCCTAACAAATCTCCTCGTCTTGATGGATTTTAGGCTGATTTTTCCAGAAATGTTGACATTTTCTAGGGCAAGAATTATGGGAAGCATAGAAGCTACCCGTAACTTAGGTTGTTTACTTACTAAAATTAACAAAACATTCCTTACTTTAATACCTAAAAAGCCAAATTATGAAGAACTGGGGGACTTCAGACCCATAGCATTATGCAATACTATTTACAAGATTGTATCTAAAGCACTTTCTAATAGACTTAAGATGTTTCTCCCCAAGATAATCTCAAAGTAAAAAATAGGGTTTGTTCCTGGTAGATCTATCTTTGATGGCATCATCATTGCCCAAGAAATTATTCACTCGGGCCAACAAAACAAGGAACCTTGTATGCTCATTAAATTAGATATCCAGAAAGCCTATGTTTAAGTTGATTGGAGGTTCATATGTAAATGTTTGGAATCTTTTGGCTTCTCTAAACAATGAATAAACCTAAACCTTAGTTGTATCTCCTTGCCTAAAATATCTCTCCTCTTTAATGGGACACCAGAAGGTTTCTTTGAAATTTCACGAGGTCTTAGACAAGGAGATCCCAATTCCCCCTTTTTATTCATTATAATGGTTGAGGACTTTGGTAGAGCCATTGATAAAGCTCACTAGGAAGGTCAAATTACGGGAGTAATAGTTATAGAATGAGCATCAAACATTACACACCCAAAAAATTTTGATGACACCATTCTCCTTGGTAAAAGGTCTAAAACTAAGGCTAAAAATTGCAAAGACATTCTCAATCCATATATGGAAGCCTCTGGATAGAGAGTTAATGTTGATAAATCATAAATCTTCTTTCAGAATACTTAGATGAATGTAGAAGATGAGATATGTAGTATCATGGACTTTAGGAAAAGTGATTTACCATGTAAATACCTAGGGATTCCTATCGAAAAAGGAACCCGAGTAAGTAAATTATGGGAGCGTGTTACCTTTAAAATAAACTAAAAATGGAGATTTGGAAAGGAAAATTGGCTAACAAAGGCTGGCAGAACTACAATGATTAAATATGTCATTTCCTCTATCCCAACCTATCAAATGTCTTGTCTTCCCCTATCACAAGGGGTCAAGAATAAATTAGAGAGTAGACTTAAGACCTTTTGGCAAGGAGTATTTGAAAATAAAAAAGTGGCACTAATAAAATGGGAAACTATGTGTAAACCTCTCTTAGATGGGGGCCTAGGCATTAAAAACATACAATGGAAAAACAAAGTTTAGGGGCTAAGTTGGTATGGAGGATGTTCCAAGAATTAGATAGGAAATGGGCCAAAATCCTTTATCATAAATATATTATGGGGGAGAACCCAATAATATTTTTTAGAACCATTAATCCTCCAATGGGATCTAGGGTGTGGAATTTCATGATGGAATGTAGAGACATCATCGGAACAAAATTAACTTGGGATACGGGTAATGGGAATTCAGCCTTGTTTTGGGAAGATTCCTAGGCAGGTTTCCCCTTGGAAAATTTAGATCTCTCGCCTAGAATTAAATGAGTTTTAACTAATTTATGGGGTAGGAAGTTGAAGGACTATGTTGTAATTATGTATGGAAACTCTATTTTGGGCTGGCAATGGAAATATTTGGAGAATACCCCTCTTTCCCACAAGGAGAAGTCTGAACTCTCCATTATTCTCAATTCTAGGCATCTAGTACTGAAAAATAGGCCTGATAAATTAATATGGGGGGATTCTAATAATGGTTATTACAGAGTCAAAGATCGTTACGAGTCAATTATTAAATATCAACAATGGCAAGAGGTGGATCATCCTCTTAATCTTTTCTAGAACAAAGCTTGTCTCCCTAAGGCAGGCATGTTCCTTTGGGCTACTCTATAAAAAAGAATCCTTATAGCAGAGTGGTTTAAGAAAATAGGATTTGAGGGTCCATCAAGATATCCACTTTGTGAACACCATGAAGAAACTATAGATCATATCCTCTTAAATTGTCACTATGCTATGGGATGCTAGTAGTGGTTGCGTAATAAACTTAACTGGGACACTGCCTTACCCAATAATTTACTAGACCATCTCAAACCATGGAAAACTAATTCTTGGAAGAACCTTTATAATGAATTATGGAATATATCCCCTTCCATTCTTGTTTGGGAACTTTGGAAGGAAAGTAATACAAGGAGCTTTCAAGATAAGAAAATGGGGTGTCAATCCCTCAAAAACAAAATAGAAGCCAATATAGTGGAGGTAATCAATAATAGGCTCAGAAATGCACATCATGTGGAAGGAATTTTTTCACATTGGGATGGCATAATGAGGAAAGCATGGTATGGTCTTAAAATACCCCCTAAATATGGTAAGGGAGGAAATCAAAGTAAATAAAAGAGGGTTGAATGCAAATGGAAAACCCCACCAAAAGGATGGTTCACCTTAAAATTTTATGGGGCCTCAAGGGGAAACATTGGAGTAGCAGGAATTGGATGTGTTATATATTCATTCATGGGAGGGAATAATCCTTTCTATATTAGTTCAACCATTAGATAACACTACCAATAATATGGAGGAAATAGAAGAACTTGTAGAAGGGTTAAGCCTATGCAAAGAGTTGGGCATTAGGAATTTAGAAATTGAAGGAGATTCTCAGATCATTATTAATTCCCTCTGAACTGGGTGTAGACTGAATTGGAAGCTAAATACTAAACTTTAAAGGGTCATAGGTCTACTAGAGTTCTTCACACAGTCAAACTTTACTCACATATACAGGGAAGGTGACAAATTAGGAGATGAATTGGACAACTTAGCAGTGGATGGAAATTATATTAGGGAGATATGAAAACCATTAGACTTAGATAGGAATATACACACCAGGTAGAACTTGGAAGTGGAGAAAATATTGAGTGAACCTTATGTGTATAAGAAATAAGGCTTATTCCCTAGTTATTCTACTTATCTAAGCCTATTATGGTCTGATCAATGTACTTTCTCTTGCATGTTGATATAGTTCTTTCTCAGTTAATATCTTTTATAAATATTTAAAAATTTATAAACATTAAGATTTAAAAATTTATAGATATTTATTTTTATATATTTAAAAAATTTGGTTCTATCCATTTTTTGGCCTTGTCTGATTGATATATTTTGGTTTGTTCCTCCTTTTAGATATAAATATTTACACACACACACACACACACACACACACACACACACACACACACACACACACACACATATATATATATATATATATATATATATATATAT
>MU227039.1:398267-428937 GCA_018584345.1 Thuja plicata
TTGTTATCTAACTTTGACCTAGTCACATCAGGTACATGAGCATACGCCTCACAGCCGAAGACACGCAAATGTCTTAATGAGGGCTTCTTACCAGACCATGCTTCCATAGGTGTTTTGTCCACCAATGTTGCCATAGGAGAACTATTCAACAGGTAACACGTCGTAGCCACTGCTTCGGCCCAGAACTTCTGCTCCAGACCAGCACTACCTAACATGCTCCTTGTTCTCTCCATCAACAACCGATTCATCTTTTCCGCTACTCCATTCTGTTGCGGAGTATAAGGAGTTGTCTTATGCCTCTTAATGCCATGATCTACACAAAAATTGTCAAAATCTGCATTGCAAAACTCGCCACCGTTATCTGTCCTTAAGCATTTGATCTTTCTCCTAGTCTGATTTTCAACAAGACTTTTAAATTCCTTAAACCGACTGAACACTTCTGATTTACTCTTCAAAAAATAAATGAATGTTCTTCTTGAATAATCATCAATAAACGATACATAATATCTTGACTTAGACAAAGAAAGAACATCCACAGGACCAAATACATCAGAGTGGATATAATCCAACAAACCAGAAGATTTTTGAGAACTAGAATAAAATTGAACACGGTTTTGCTTTCCATGGATGCAATGTTCGCAGAAATCAAATTCAAAGTTACAGTCAACCAAACCCTCAACCAGGTTTTTATTCTTCAAGGTTTTTAAACCTTTCTCACTAATATGGCCAAGCCTATGATGCCAGAGCATTGTTTTCTCTGCAGGAAGTTTAACTTCTATCGCATTTACACCACGTGTTGCCATATTAATTTTATCAGACTTTACAGAGACACTATTACAACATACAGGTTTGGCATCTAACTTATACAGTTTTCCAATGCGTTCACCCTTAGCTAAAACAATAGAACCCCTAGTCATCTTGCAACCATCATGGACAAATGTTACTTGGACTCCGACATCATTCAACTTACTGATAGAAAGTAGGTTTCGCGCCAGACCGGGTATATGGAGTACTCCATCAATTCCCTTTACTCTACCATCAGGGAACTGAATTCTGACTCGTCCTCTTCCAACGATCTCTAGTGTGGAATCACTCGCTAGGAACACCTTCCCTCCATCGTACAGTTCATACTTTGAGAACCACTCTTTATGAGACGTCATGAGGAATGACGCTCCCAAGTCCACCAGCCATACTTTGTCTGACGCAGGTACTGCCAAGGCTGCTACAAAGGCATTTGCGTCACTTTGAGAAGATTTCGTGTCGAAAGTGTAATTCTTCTTTTTCTTTTTCTCCTCTTTGCAATCCCTTCGGATATGACCTTTTTTCCCACAGTTCCAACACTTCGCCTTGAACTTCTTTCCAGGAGTGGCGGATCGCTCCTGAGACTTTGACTTCGTGTCCTTTTTCTTACCTTTATCCTTAGATCTGCCTCGTACAATGAGAGCTTCTTTGGCCACCTCAGAGGATTTCCTTCGCATCTCCTCCGACAGAATTGAAGCAACTACCTCCTCCATTTTAATCTTGGTATCCGTACTTTCGATGGCCATTACCAAGTGATCCCATGAATCTGGCAGTGAGCACATCAGTAACATGCAACGCTCTTCTTCAGTAACGGACACACCCACAAATGTCAACTATGCGATCACCATATTAAATGAGTTTAGATGATCGGCCACAACCGTTCCTCCATCCATCTTCAAAGAATATAATTTTTTTCTGAGGAAAGTTTGTTTACCAAGGACTTTCCTTGATAAATGTCTCCCAACTTCTTCCACAAGCCATGTGCAGATTTTTCTTCATGGACATTCAATAAAACTGAATCTACAAGACTCAGCCTTATCAGTCCTCTGGCCTTCCGATCTACTAGATCCCAATCTTCCTGCTTCATACCCATAGGCTTAGTGCCAGACACAACGTACCACAGGTCTCGATCTACTAGCAAATCTTCAACTTTAAGTTTCCATAACTCAAAGTTTGTGCCATTGAACTTTTCAATGTCCACTCTTCCTGATGTACCAACCATCTCTGCTTATAGACAAAAACTTTGCAAACTCCCACTAAAACCAAAATTGGCACAAAAAACCAAACCCTACCCGACAAGGATAACACAACTGGCCAGGCTCTGATACCAACTTGTAAAGAAAGCAACGGTGCGGAAACGCTTTCCTAACGCCAAAAATGCCAGGGAAATAAGCGACTGTAATTTAAGCCACAGAGATATGCAAGTAAATTAAAAACATGCGGAAAACCATACACAGGATACACAAATATAACATGGGAAAACCCTTTCGGGAAAAAACCCACCACTCAAAACCCCAAGAAAACTTTTGTATTACCGTAAAGAATTTACATACAAGACTCAGGATTTCTTACAGGCTCAGATTGCCTTTTACAATCTACCTTATTTTTCAACCTCATTCTTAAAAATGAATTCTTGCACTCATTAAAACATACTGCAAATCATTTCAGAATTCAGTACACAAACGGTTACCGGCAAAATGGTTTGCCAACTGTCTGTCAAACTTGCCATTTCTCCCTTCGGCAATTTTTCCTCTGTCGGTATTGATTTCTCCCTTCGGCACTTTTTCCTCCGTCAAGAGTGGTCTTGCCATATGGTGATAATGCCTCCGGGAGTGGTCTTGTTGTACGGTGATAATGCCTCCAGGAGTGGTCTTGTCGTACGGTGATAATGCCTCCGGGAGTGGTCTTGCCATATGGTGAGGCTCATAGCCGTAGACACCCACCGCTCACCTCCGGTGCAACTTGCCTCCACCATATGGTGGTCTTGCCGTACGATGAGGCTCATATCCATAGACACCCACTGCTCACCTCTGGTGAAATTTGCCTCCACCGTACGGTGGTCTTGCCGTACAGTGAGGCTCATAGCCGTACGGTACTCCCACTTCAACATTCTAACATTTATAAGTATCAACTTCGAGGGAGCTCACTTGTAGACTATGGTCATGTAATTTTACCATCCTCCATCAAGGTTAGAAAGATAGGAAAGAAAATAGACTCATGTAATCTAAATAAGTAAAGATATGATGCAATTGTTCATTAAAAATTCATGACAAATTATGATAACTTTAGACTAATAAAAATTCTATAGTGTGTACATTATATATACAAATAAACATTTGTGAAATTTTGAATTAACTTATGCTTTCTAGGTCAAGCTAGAGCAACTAGAAAAGGGGATTATTGCAATTGGTATCAGAACATAATCTTGCTATCTTGTGAGAAAAGTTCATGCAAACATATCAAAGAAAAGGGAATAAAACCAAAATGAATGGAAAAATAGCCAATTAAATGAGAACCTTCATGGAACAAACCAATCAAACCCTTATGAGCCAAATGGAAAAGTCAAACCAAACACTCCTCCAAGCATTACAAAACATGGGAAACTCAATCAATAACCTTACAAACAATTCTTCAAAATGGAGGGATATAAGTTCCAATCGGTTAGAGAATAAAAATGGTTCACCATCTTCTACCGTACCAAAACCCCCTTTCCTACCTAGGGAGGATATTCCAAGGGAGGAAGAAAGAATAGATCAACCTACAAATAGCGTCATAGACAATGCTAGGGCCTATGCCATCCTTGAGCCAAAAATCGGAGAACTCATAACTTTTAGAGAATTTTGTGAATCTAAAAAATAGGAGACACCAAAAAGAGAAAGATTACACCCAAATAAGGATGTGAAACATAAAGTAAATAAAGTAACACTTCCAAATTTTGATGGATCAGAGAAAATTACAACCTATGTGTGGCTGAAAATTTTGAACACTTATCTCACCCTTAGCCCCATGATTGAAGATGATGCATTCCAATTTTCTATTCTCCATTTAGGAGTGACACATGAGTGGTGGAACCATGGACTCCGCACCCAGGGTCACCAAAATATCAAATCCTATGAAGAATTATCACAAAAACATATTAAAAGGCTTGATAGGAAACACCCCCATGAAGACTTTAAAATGTTGACTCAAATAAAGTAGCAAGGATCCATAGAGAGTTATATCACTAAATTCCAAAGAATCTTGATTTGAGTTTCAGTCTGAAGTGGATGATCATTGACTTACTTATCTATTTGTGGAGGGATTAAAAGATCCACTTAAAGGCTTAGTAAGTGCTCTCAAATTCACATCCCTTGAAGATCTTTCAAAACAAAATAAATGTTGAAATTTTCATTTAAAAACAACAGACCTCCAATCAACCCTACCAAGAAATTCCCCAAGAAAGAAGAATTTCACAAAGACTATCTACAAGGGAAGAGGAATAAGTTGATAAGAAGGAACTGATGCTTCAAGTTTAAAGGACCATGAGAACGAGGACATAAGTGTAAGAAAAATACATCTTTTAGATGTAAGGAGGAATGATAACCTGGACATAAATGTGGAAAGTGGGGATGAGCCTGAAATATAGAAGTAGCCTCTGAAGAAGAATATGAAGATAACATAAGTAAGAAGGCGAGACATGCAATTGAAGATGAAGAATATGGGGTGACAACCACTATCACGCAAGCTTCCAAGCACTGAGTTTTGAGAATCAGAATGTAATGCCCTGCTCTGGAACCCATGAGAAATTAACTTAACTTTACTCTAAGATGGTGTAATATAAAAATTCCAAAAAATAGAATTTCTTTTTAAAATGCACTTTATTAATAAATCATGACTTTAATTTTTTGAATCCTTTCATCAGTTTAAGGTAGGGTTTGATCAAAGTCATTTGAAAGTTCCAGTATTCATATCCTTGTCTTCTCCGTGTATGTTATACTAGAATTGTTGTGTGAAAATTCTTGATTGATATTGTGTTTGTTTTGATTAAGTAAATCTGAGAAAAAAGCAAAAATTGTTTTGAATCCATGGTTTTTTTCTTATTTAGTTTTCAGATATGTATTTGTGGGTGTTAGGGTTTCATTGAAAATTTAGTTTTATGAAATTATATTTCTCTCCCCAATTAGGGTTTTGGGATGTTTAAGGTTTGAAAAAAGAACGGTATTGCTTGTTTTCATTATTAAAATAATTATTATTGTAGATATAGATTTGCATAGGAAAATGATGAAATAGGGATAAATTACATGTTCTGGAGGAAAAATATAAATGAGGGAAAAATTGTATGCCGTTATGAGATATATTTATTTGCATGTTATTTAAGAGATATATTTATTTGCATGTTACTTAGGAAATATAAATTTATTTGCATATTATTTAAGAAAGATTATTTATTTGCATGTTATTAGGAAATATATATTTATTTGCATGTTATTAGGAAATATATATTTATTTGCATGTTATTTAGGAAAGATAGATTTATTTGCATGTTCTTTTATTAAAGCAAAATAAAAGAATAATTCTTTTTGGAATTTGCATGAGTAGTATTCTATTTTAAGAAAAAAAAATTAATTTTTTTTTTATAAATTTTGTTGTTTAAAATTTGTATTTTTAGATAAAAAATATTTCTTTTTAGAATTTGCATGCAAAGGTATTCTATTTTTAGAAAAAAAACTTTCTTTTTAGAATTTGCATGCAGTGGTATTCTATTTTCAGTTTTTTAAAAAAAAAAAAAAAACCTTTTTAGAATTTGTAAGCAGTGATATTCTATTTTTTTAAAATCTATTTTTAGAAAGAAAAAAAAATTCTTTTTAGAATCTACATGCAGTGGTATTCTATTTTTAGAAATTATATTTTTAGAATTTGCATGCAGATTCTATTTTTTGGAAAAAAAAATTATTACATCATCTTAGTGTAAAGTTAAGTTAATTTCTCATGAGTTCCAGAGTGGGGCGTTACACATAAATGTCATCTAGGGGAAAAAGCTTATATCTCTAGTCAATAGTGGGGCATCTTGTAACTTCATTGATGAAAAACTTGTTACAAAAATGAAATTAAAGACCAAGAAGTTCAAGGGATTTATGAAAACTCAGGCCTTGGGTTCTTTGATTAGATGTACAAAAATAATTCCACAACAAGAGATCATGTAGGGAAAACATTCCATTAGAGTAGACTTGCACGTTGTACCACTAAAAAATGACATAATCTTAGGACCTCCATGGATATACTCCTTAGGGTGTTTTAAATTTGATCTACCTAACTTGAAGATCCATTTTCAGTATAAAAGTACATATTACAAGTGTGATAATGATGATATAAAGTAATCACAAATAATATAATGTAATGTGAAATTCATTATAAATTTCTAAGTAACAAAGTCTTTGAATTTTTTCTATTATAAGAGGGAGAGCAACCCTTGATCATCTTGAAGGAGAATAGAAAGAAACCATTCATCGTAGTTATAAAAATTAAAAGACCAAAAGCAAGCTAACTCTTAGATGCCCAGTTGTGAATAATATATCTATGCATATTTGGCTTTTTGCAAAAGATTATCCTAATGAGTGAAGAATGAAGATCCTCGATAGCTCTCTCCACCCATTAATCAGGAATAGACAGAGCAAGATTTTGAGATAAGGACATCAATGGAGCTATGAACTATGGAGAAGGAGGCCCAAGCCTAACAAAAGACAAACCACAATCAAAAGAAACAAAGGACTCCATAGGAGATCTTGCACCCAGAGAGGAAGGGTAGGCCCCCATCACAATAAATTCAACCTTAGGAACATATACATCCATCAAAGGATGAACACCCAAAAAAACCTTGACAACATCTACAATGCTGACAACATGGTTAACAATAGCAAAAATATCTACAAGGATCTTGAGAAAGGGTAGGAGAAAGTTCCTCTTTAAAGCACAAGAAAAGTCATGAGACCTAAAACTATAATCGATCTCAATAGAAGACTAAGGAAAATATTAGAACATAACAACATAACCCTTTTAAAATTATATGCATTCCCAATTATAATATGATAAGCATGGATAAGCAACAATTATATTATTTACATGGAAGGTAATTGTAACAAGAAGCATACAAGAAATTCAACAACCCTTTCTTAACCACCCATCAAACATCACAAGTTGACATTTACATGTATGAACAACACTCAATGGCAACAAATAACCCAAAAATCTAATACAAATCTTGGTCATTAAGCATTCTTAAAAATTTGACAAAACAAGTAAAATGATGTTACTAAGTATTAAATTTCCTTCATGTTTAATTATTGAGACAAAAGAGTAGTTTGTTTAATTAAAGTGGGACAGACTATGAAATAAAAATATGTAATCATTATGACCATAGAAAGAAAGATTACCTAAATAAAAGATGATCATTGGAACCACCTTGTCTAATATTTTAAAAACAAAAGCTAAAGTATTTCTTTAACCTACAAAAATACACTTTATTTATTTATTTGATTAAATTTACCACTATGTTGAGACTAAAAAAAAAAATTACTATTTTTAACTAAAAATAATATATGTAGTAATTTAGTAAAAAATTAAATTAGAGGTACCATTAATAATCCATAGCAATCTTTGATTAAATATTTTATAATACAAGTTTTTTCAATGCAAGGGGACCAATTTATAAAATAAACTATTCACAGACACCATAGTTAAATAAATATAGATGCATTATAGTTCATGGAAAACTTAAATGCATAATGGAACATCCTTTAAGAAATCCTAATCAATTCTAATTGCTTATACTTGGTCACAAGAGAAAGAATCCTTGGTGAATGGATTCTCCAATAAAAGGTCCATGGTAAATAATGAAAACACGGTTTCCAAAAAAGCATTTGGAAAAGAGAATTGAATGTAAAACTCCATTACCCTAAAATTGGTGAACATACAATGTCTTGCAAATGGTACAAACACCTTCACCAACCAAATTCTAATATTTAATAAAAAAATTTAAGGGAATCGAATTCTAATACTAAGATTTTTTATTTTTTATTTTTTTATTTTTTTATAAAATGTAAGGATATAATATATTAGATTAAATAGGAAATACAAGTGGGTACACATGATCAATTAAAGCTCACGGCATAAGTAAAAAAACCAATCTTCAATTCAGGGAAACTTCATAGAGCACTATCAAGACTACAAATTAGAAGTTAAGAAATTAAAAATAAAGATAAGAAATGCATGATCTTTTACAAAGGCACTAGTCCAAAAATTAAATAAACACTCAAATTTAAAAGGAAAAATGAGAATCTTCATAATGGAGGAAGGAAAAGTATGAAATAAAAAATAAACATTGAAACAAGAAAAAAAAAATTACACATAAACATAAACAATCATTTTCAATGACCCAAATCTTGTCAAAAAGGTTATACATTTATATCTAATGTATAGATTTTTTATTTCTAAATCATGTTGTAAATTAAAAAACTAATTTCAAAATAAATTAAATGATAGATGAATTATATAAGACCAAATCATTATGATATTGATATAGGATTAGGTAGTTCACTCTTTACATTTAGGTCTACTAATAGAAATGAAGCATTGGACCTTCTTGAGAGATCACCCATCCTTGTAGTGCTTTAACTCAAATTCTCTTAATCATGAAATTTCCCCAAGATCCTATTCACTTGAAATCAATGTCCATTAAAATCCTCATCTATTATGAAATTACCAAACATCTTTTTGATAAATGACATTAATCAATATATATGAACTCTCCTTACCACATATTAGTAACCATTTATTTCATTTTAGAACCCTCAATTTAAACCCCACAAATATCTTCAAATTCCTCATATCTTTCTTTACTCTTATACCTTTAAAAAAAATCTTCTCCACAATTATCCATCTTTAAAAAAATCACAAATTTTATAAAACATAATACCCATGAGTAATATTTTACATCACATCTCCAAAATATATATTTTATAGATCAGTTAAAAAACGTAATAGGGGGTTGTCTGCAAGAGAGGGACTGCTAAACAAATTGAAAATAACAAACAAACAACTTCCATTATAAAAGCCAACAATTAAAAGAACATTATCATAGAAAACAACTTCAATGATACTTTAGAAAACAACAAAAATTTAGTATTACAAGTCATCATTACTCTACACATGATTTGAAAGGGTTATAAATTTTCATTAGCAAAATTACGAAAAAACTAATAATAATAACATAATCGAATGATGATTTCTGTTTGACGTCAACGTCCACCACCTTCCCCCTTCTAACCGTTTCGCCATATGCGGCATGAACAGTTCCTGGTTTATAGATTCGGTAAACTCAGCTTTCCACGTGGCCGAGTATGCAACTGCCACGTCACTGACTTTAAGAATGCTCCAACTCACTTCTCCAAACAGGAGTCAAGACCAAGGAAAACAACATATACATACAATGCTCCTCTCCCACTCCAAGATTTTCTACGATTCATGAAAAATATTAAATTCCGACCACCTGAACTTTCAAACAGATACAGACTTCAAATCTCACAGCATGAAAAGAAGAATGTCGCCCAGTCGATTGATACTGATAGTGGCCATTATGGCCACTGTTTGTGTTATGCTCTTTATCCAGAAAGCAGCTCTTCCTGCACATGTGAAGTGTGAGTCTCTTTTGATGCTAATTTCTATTCAGGATCTTGCTTTTCAATCATGGCATTGCAATAAATTTATGGTTTTTTCTTTTTCTTTTTCCGTGCAGACATAACTGCACTCACAATGGTGCCGAATGAGGAGCTGAAGAGTATGGAAGAGCCTCTGGAAGCAATTGCGCCCAGGGATGGCCCGAAGTCATCCATGACGAATCCATATTCCGCCGAAGATTCTGGTATGTTACCTCATGGACTATCGTTTTCGAAAGTAAATGTTGAATAAATATATAGTTAAATCACCCTGGTAGCTTGAAATTTTATTTCCATTTTGTTAATTTGTTGGGGTTTGCCATTGATAACTTTCGTAAGTGCAAAATCAGAATCGGATTACTATGGCATGTACATTTTTGTAGGCTCCTTGTTACAGTTCTGGTGTGGTTCACTTTCTTTGACATACCCTACTTCGAGGACTAACCTCAACAATGCCCTTTGCTATGAGATAGCATTTATGCAAGCCATTGATTGGAAGAAGCAGTGACATTATGGATAAACGATTTATTTTATATATATATTTTTCCTGTTTTAGAGAAATGTATATGTATTGCTTTATGGAGCTCAAAGCCAGCATCCATCTGACAAACAGGTTGTAGGAGATAGAAATTCCTGAACAGGCCAGGACACCTACATATTAGCCTTTGTCCCAAGAGATATTGATTTAAAAATCTGTCTTTAGAATTAATTTGATAGAAAATGAGTTTTCTCGCTTAGCATGGCAAACACATGCGCTTTTGCCACAAACAGCTTTGACTCAACATCTTCGTTGATACTTTTGGATTTATCTTTGACAAAGAACGTCAATTCTTTCTTAAATGTCTTCAACGCCCTTAGGATGAGGGGTTAAGGTTCTCTTTGAAATTTTTGCGTTACATCTTCATTTCCACAAAAAACCAATTGCATTTTGCCATGGCCCATAAGAATTTACAAGAGTTTTCTTGAAATATTGCATTAATTTTGATTTCTAGTTCTCCACAAAAGTCCTTTCACATTGTGCCATTACAGTTTGTATAGGTCTTCTTGTAATGTTGACTTACATATTGATTTCGAAGTGTCCTCTCTCTTAGAAGGGTCCTTCACATGCAGGTGGTATTTGTGTGACCTGTGGAATGGATGAAGGAAAGCACTTAACCATTTCTTTTACAGCCTTCACAATTTGACGTGAAAAGTTGCCTTTTGGCCTTTGGATCTAGGGTACCAAAGCATCAATTTAGGTCTAGCATGCAAGAAATAGGAGAGCGGGTGGGGAAAGAGAGACAGAGACACTTAGGTCATGAATCTAAACCGTTGTTTACGTGCTCAAAGTTTAGACGCTTGACCAATGTTAGGAAATTAGGAAGGACACCCTACCATTGGTAAGCAGAGATACTTCCACTAGTTTATTTATTAAAGGCCTGCATTTTTTGAGAAATGTACTTTCAGCAACAGTATTCATGAACATTGATGCAAATTACATAGATTTCTTAGTACAATTTGTCACTTAAGATATACTCCTAAAATAAATTACATAGATAATTAGTTTGCAATATATTTCTGGATTTGAATGTCCACTTTTTTCTCTGTCAACGTTTCAGATCGCCCTCCATTATTTATCATCAGGATGGGATAACAAGAGAAGGGAGAAATTGTTTCGAATCACACTCCATGATGCATCATCAAGATGAGATAGTAAGAGAATAGAAATCATTTATCTCTTATCTTGCTATTTTATCCCGATGATAGAAAATGGAGTGTGAATCAAATTGTTGATTGTGAAAAAACTGCACAATTAAATGCAGAAATATATTGCAAACTTCTATCAAATTGCAATCTAGTGTGTTGGTTGAGTGATAACTAATATCAAATTGTTTGGAATCAAATTTATTGTGACGACCTGAAGTAAATCTACACTATCCTAGGACAAATGCTATTTCAATTTTATATGAGGTGCCTAGTCAATGTCTAAGCAAGCATATCTTTGACACAACTGTCAAAGTAAAATGTAAGTTGTATTCATTCTTCTTAAATGAGATGAGAGATGGTCTTGAAACATCTTAGATCATGTTTATAGGCAGCAACTTAGTTTGATTAATTTTGGCAGAAAATTCACTTTTTTAATCTCTCACAAACATGTGATAGCACCAGACATTTTTTTGGACTACGGAAAAAATTGAGTCCTGTGCCTTTTGGTACCAACTCTTAATTTGGTAATGAATTTTTTTATATTGGGAATGCAGAGGCTTTTAGGATTTTATAGTTTGCAAGGCTGAGTTTGTTCCTCCAGCATCAAGTGTAATCAACTCGGTCACACAGATTGCCTGATCTTATACCACCCGAGCTCAAAACATGGGCATCCTAACAAGCATGGATGAGCATGTGAATCCTAAGGCTCGCAAGCTCAAATTCCAAAATAGTAATGCTTTTCTTTGAAGACGAGCTAACAAAATACATGGGATTCTTGCTAATAGGATTATGTAAAGAATTATGAAAAATGCACATATTTTAAGTTTATGCTAACTGCATCACCGATGCTTTCAGGTGGACTAGCTTTCATCCTATCAAGTCTTTTGTTTCTTCAGGCCTCATAGATATAGGGGTTGATCCAAGTCAATGAATTTTAATGTATTGTATCCTTTTTTGGCACAGGTGTTTGTAACCCAGGGGTCAATGACTATTATAATTTGATAGAGCATTCCCCTTAGTGTCTGTGGTTTGCATAAGCTTCTCCTTTTGCAACTATATTATGTATTCATGTAGAAATTTTCTTTTCAAAGAAAATAACAGAACTTATCATTTGGACTTTTAACAGGAAACCGAGAAGGGAGAGTTAAAATGCCAGGAGTTTACAAATCGGATGGGGAAGGAATTGTCTGTGATCGCTCTCATACTCGAACAGACATTTGCTCAGCATTTGGGCATATTCAAATGAATGCCAGATCAGGTTTATTCCTGCTAAATGCTTTCAATGAAAGCAATCATGGAATAAGGGAGAAAATAAAGCCTTATCCACGCAAATGGGAAAGTGAGGTTATGAAATTAGTGAGTGAGGTGACTTTGGAGAGTAAAGCAGTCCACAATAATTCCTTGTTGAAGTGTGATTTCCAGCATGAAGTCCCAGCTGTTGTGTTTAGCACTGGTGGATACACAGGAAATGCGTACCACGAGTTCAATGATGGTATTATCCCACTATACATTACATCGCAGCATCTGAAAAGAGAAGTTGTGCTCATCAATGTTGATTGTCACAATTGGTGGCTAACCAAGTATGATGAAATACTGAATCAACTGACCAAATACAGGGTTATAACCTTTGACAATGAAACTAAGATTCACTGCTTTCCAAAGGTCACAATTGGTATGTCTATCCATGCTGATATGACAGTTGATCCCACTTTAATGCCAAACAATGAAACTTATCTCAACTTTAGAGCACTGCTGGACAGGGCTTACATGCCACACTATGTTCAGAAAAAACCAGTCAAAAGGAGGAGGCCCAATCTTGTGATACTTGTTCGTGAAGGAAATCGGGTTATAGAGAACCTTAACCAAGTTGCGAAGTTGGCCAAGCAAATAGGGTTCAATGTCACATTATGGAAGCCACTTCCAACCACTGACTTGAAGGACACATACAAACTTCTTAATTCAAGTCATGTTTTGATGGGAGTTCACGGGGCAGCTTTGACACACTTTCTTTTCATGCCTCCAGGTTCTGTGCTCATTCAGATCATTCCGCTTGGGATTGATTGGGCTTCTCAGACCTACTTTGGTGATCCTGCAGAAAGGATGGGGTTTCAGTACATTGGGTATAAAATTGGCCTCCATGAAAGTACCTTAAGTGACAAATATGGGAAGGATGACACCATCTTAGTCAATTCAACAGCAATAATCATGCAGGGGTGGTCAGCAACAAAAGAGATATACCTTGATTCACAAAATGTTCATTTGGACTTGGCCCGATTCAAAAATACTCTCATGGATGCGAAAAGAAGAGCAACAAATTTCATTCGGCAACAGTACAGGAAAGGAAGCAAAGAGTAAAGAAGCTTTTAACAGATATAACTCTGTTATGGCTGGAAACCATTTCCAGGGTTTTCTATTTCTGCTCATTATTTTTGCAATGAGTCTGACAGATATAAACATTTGGGTTGTGATTGTCAGTTTTAGGGCCACCTTGATTTCCATCAGACCTTTTCATGGCATTCCATGTATAGTTCAGAGAAATTTCATGGAATGGTCTAACCTGGTGAGGACTCAATGGTGCATTTCTGGTTTCTTTGGAAGATGATGCACAACTTTTAAGTTGCATATGTAAACAGAAAAGAATCAGCTGCCTTTTGAGGGTTTACCTTGAAGTCTAGTTCTTTATTATTCAAACTCTGTGGTACTAATATAAACCGAGAACCAAAAAAGAGCCATAATTTCATTTTTTAACCCAGACACAGCCATCTGTGGATAGAGTGTGCCTAAAGTCCATTTAGGCTTCTATTTTAGGGTGGCCAATCCAAAGATTATGTGAGATGTTGACATTCAAATTGTACAATTTAAGAACAATTCTTCAATTAGAAAAGGCATGTATGGAAATTGAAGTTTTCCAGGTAGATGCAGGAAAAGTCCTAGACATCAGAGCAACATTCCTTTACTTCAAGCAGCGCAATAAAACGTAATATAAATCAAATTGTCATTTTTTCCGCCCAATATTGCATAGAAATAGTCTAGAATGCTTGTATTAGTTTCTATTTCTGATGTTATTGTTTGATTCGATTCTCATTGGAATGCAATTGTTTGGTTTCTCTCCCTAGCCTAGACTTTTTATTTACTATTTTTTCTATAGAAATTTGAAATTTTATTGTTGACCTTATATGAGCAAAACCATACAAGATGAGACTATTCTTTAAAAAAAAAACACGCATAAAACACCTATTATAACTTCAAGATGCAAGGAATAGAGAGGGATAACAGTTGTAATAAGAACTTGCAACATAGAAGAATATAATAGAAAATATGTTGCAAATACTTTATAATAATTCGCCATCTAGAAGGGGTGAGTTTTTAACCCGCTACAAGGAGGTAACTTCCTATAGTCTTCAATAAGAACAAAATACTCAATGAAATGATAATAACTATCCTTTACCTCCTATACATAGCTTATTTATGCCTTGCATGCCACCAAGGCCAGCTTAACTACCTACATAAGACTATATCAATGATTAAACTTAGATAACAGCTAAAGTAGCCATGAGTTGACTACTCGTAATCCCATGCACCTATATGATTAAGAGCATAACATGCCCCCTCTTTAGAGAAGCATTGTCCTCAATGTCGATTAATCGAGGGTTCTTTTGCATAAATTTGTCATCTTCTTCATATGTCTGGCTGGGAAGGTCTATGTGTTAAGAATCTCTATAACCTTGGCTAGAAATATTTGTCTAATCATTGCTTTGAGGTTTTCTATCTTTGCATTCATCTTTGTCAAGATTTCATCCTTGATCCTATTGATCTCTAATTTACACCATCCACGGTTATGTCATTTCTCTCCTCTACCGATCTTGTTTGTAAGGAATCTTTCCGAGAGAGGCAAAATAATTTTGTATTAAATTACTTAAAATAAATCAAATCAGTCTAAATTTGATCAACTTAACAAAGCCTAGGTCTCATGTCCGCGAAAAAATTTCTAAGAATTTTGTCGATTTATAGCCTTGGGGTAAATTTTGTTGAAGCATAAATTTTGCAATGAAGCTAATCAATCTAACCCAAAAAAAAAAATTCCAATAATTCCACTAATTTGTAGCTTTGAGGGGTGAATTTAGTGGAAACCGTAGTTTTGTAATAACTAACTAAAAACAACTCTAAATCACTCCAAATCAGCACCATAAGTGGATCATAAACTTTTTATGTTCAAACATCTACAATTTAGAAACAAGTACACTAATTTGCAGCCCCAAGAGATCATTTTGTAGAAACACTAAATTTGAAATAACTCCTCGAATTATCCTCAAACGACTGCAAATCCATACTATAGAAGATTCAATATGGCCATGAAAAGAATTTCAAAAATAAAAAATCAAATCTCCAAAATTAAAGAGATATGTGCTTCCCAAAATGACGTCCAATTTTTTTAATTGCCTTGTTCAATCTCTAATCCACTTCGAGAGGGATACATCCAATAATCTTAATAAGAATATAACTATCCTATACCTCCTATATATAGCATATTCATGCTTTGAATGCCACCTAGAGCAACTTAACTAATCATATAAGATTATATTAATGATTAGCCACAAGCTAACTACTAATAACCCCATGCACTTACAAGATTAAGGGCATAGAAACAATAACATAAAAGTACTTGGCAGTGCACTTCCTCGTGCAACACATTCTACAAAAAGATGGAAGATACCTAGGATTGGATGGCATTAACACATATATGCTTAAGGGGAAGTGGCATCTTGTGATAGTTGCTTCTTTAAGGTGCTCTATGTGTGAGGAAAGACCATTTCCTCTCAAGTTTTTGACCAAAAGGTAAAAGAGACACTATTCTACATGGCTATTTTGATCAAATGAAGCATAAGAAAAAATAAAGTAAGCATAAGGTAATTAAGGTAATCGATCATAAATGATATTTCTAACCATTGTAATAATTCTAAACGTCTATTAAACTATAAGGCCTATGCTACTCTTTTCCAGTTCAATAAGTGACAAGGAAAGAGAATAATACATTTAATCAATACAATCAATAATTTACAAGAACCTACACTATCACTTTGGGTTTGTTTAAGGGTGCGAAGAGAAACCAAGTATAACAAAACATGAGGATTACAGTATTACTCTAATTGAATCTTTAATAATATGTTATGTTACACCAATCAATTAATCATTATTCTATTTTTTTCGTGTTTTTTTCAACGCAAGTTACATTACAATGTCATTTTATATATATCATGGTCAACTATATGAGATTTGTATACATATTATAGAATAAGTGATCATTGGGAAGGATAAATCATTTAAAGCATTGATTTATTGAGTAAATGAATTAGAAAAAAATTCAAATTATAGACCACTACAAAAATATACTTAATTTATATTCACTAAGCACTCCACATGCAGTCAAATTTTTAAATATTGCTTAATCATAATCCATAACTCCATAGATGTTTCTAGGATTGACTATTTTTTCTACTAATGAACCCATCCATTGTATTGTAATCACATCGACGTGATTTAAACTTATTATTTTTCTTAAAGGTGAAAACACTTAACTGTTGAGTGTTAATCAGAAATTAGTATTGGCGATGAGTAATTGGCCTAGCCAAGGCAGGTCAGGTCACTTGAAATTCAACTCTAACCAAGGCCTAATTATCTATAGCTACATTGCTCCTCTAAAACATTTAAAATTTTAAATATTGGAATCTAAAACTTTAAAAAAGCATGAAAGTCGCAGACTAATCATGGTCTAATCACATGCAGTGTTTTGTCCCCTTTTTGGGGTTGCCCTAAATCTCTCCCAAGCACCTTGTAAATATCAAGTCTACTCACTTTCTCTCTTTGGATTTTGATCACTGCTCTCTTGGATGAGTGTTATTGCTCAATGGTTTGATCTTCCTTGATTGATGCCTTGAGGTATGTATGAGTGATGATCAATAAGTCCCCTTCAATGCTTGAAAATTTAAAATGAACCCTCCTTTATACGTTATTGGTGGAAGGGTTTTCACCTTTCATAGGATTGAGTCACCATTATTCATTGTTGCCTTTGAGAATAATATATTATTCCCCAAATTGATCTCCCTTAGATCCCCTCAAATGAAATATTCTCCCCTTTATATTCTCCAATGTGAGGGAGATTCACACTTCTTCAAAATGGTAACAAATTTTAACAATTACCACCCTTCAAAAGGGTCACAACCCTTCATCTGCTGCCCCTTTGAAAGATTCACTTCCTTATCTTTTCCCATTCCTTTCTTCTTCCATTAATGCTTCCTTAATTCCTTTTGCTCCTTTCTTCCATCCCCCATATCTCCTTTTTCAAATGAACTCTTCTCCCTTTTATATCTTATGTTGAGAGATTCACAACTCTTCATTGAATGCCTCTTGACCTTTCATTAAACATAATTAATTTGTAATTATATTATATGATATTTTATTATTTATTAATTATTTTTATATTTTAATTTTATTATTATTTATTATTACATCTTATTTTAGAAAGGGAATATTATAGTCCACCCCACCTGATTGCTTGTCCATAAGCAATGTTGGTTTTATTCTTGTCAACTGAATTCTTTGTCAATATGAAGGATACATGCAAGACACAAAGCATACTTAAGAAAAGTACATATAAAACACAAAGTATACAAATGAATATATGTAGATGCAGAGCATACACATAAAAGCACAAAGTATACATATGAATATATGCAGACGTAAAGCACACATAAAAACATGAAGTATACATATGAATATATGAAGACACGAGCTATACATGCAAATGCACGTGTTGTTGGAGCCAAAAAGTGGTCCTAACCCCATCTTGTTGCTCATAATCCATTTGGAGCCAAAAAGTGGGCCTAACCCAAATCTTGTTCCTCATAATCCATTTCAAGCTAGAGAGTTGGCCTAACCCAAATCTTGTTCCTCATAATCCATTTCAAGCTACAGAGTTGGCCTAACCCCATCTTTCTACTCATAATCCATTTAGAGCGAAAAAGTGGGCCTAATTCCTAGCATTCATTCAAGCTAGAAAGTAGGCCTAACCCTGATCTTGCTGCTCATAATCCATCCAGAAAGTGGGCCTCACCCCAATCTTGTTGATCATAATTCATTTTAAGCCAGAAAGTGGGCCTAACCCCAATCTTGTTGCTCATAATCCATTTCGAGCAAAAAGTGGGCCTAACCCCAAACTCGTTGCTCATGATCCATGTTGAGCATGAAAGTGGGCCTAACCCCAATCTTGTTGCTCATAATTCATTTTGAGCTAGAAAGTGGGCCACCCCATCTTTCTGCTCATAATCCATTTAGAGCCAGAAAATGGGCCTAAGCCCAATCTTGTTGCTCATAATTCATTTGGAGTCAGAAAGTAGGCCTAATCCCAATCTTCTTGCTCAACCACATCTTCCCGCTCAATCCATTTTGAGCTAGAAAGTGGGCTTAACCCAAATCTTGTTGCTCATAATTCATCTTGAGCTAGAATGTGGGCCTAACCCCAATCTTGTTGCTCATAATTCATTTCGAGCCAAAAAGTGGGCCTAACCCCAATCTTGTTGGTCATAATTCATTTTGAGCTAGAAAGTGGGTCTAACCCTAACCTTGTTGCTCATAATTCATTTCGAGCCAGAAAGTGGGCCTAACCCTAATCTTGTTGCTCATAATCCATTTAGAATTAAAACGTGGGCTTAACCCCATCTTCCTACTCATAATCCATTTAGAGCCAAAAAGTGGGCCTAACCCCAATCTTGTTGCTCATAATTCATTTCAAACTGGAAAGTCGGCCTACTCCAATTTTGTCGCTAATAATCCATTTTGAGCCAGAAAGTGGGCCTAACGCCAATCTTGATGCTCATAATCCATTTTGAGCCAAAAAGTGAGCTTAACCCCATCTTCCTGCTCATAATCCATTTAGAGCCAGAAAGTGGATCTAACCTCATCTTCTTGCTCACATATGCTCACTAATGTGTCATAAATTTGCTCCAATATGCTAATCTATGTGTCATAAATTTTCTCCAATATGCTTCAAACATTTTCTCAATATGTCCCATAGATCCACTTCAATATGCTTCAAAAATTTTGAAATGCTCTTCATATTTTTGTATTCTAGGATTGTAATATGCTTCAAGGGTCTAGTTATGAAATTCTTTTGAGTTCCTCACAACCCTCTTTTACATCCGCTCTTAACTCTTGGATTTGTATGCTTTTCTTATATATGTATCTTAAACATCTTTTATGCATCCATCTACTTCAAACAATATTACGACAACTTGGAACAACTTCATTACTACATCTACAACATCAGCAAGGCCCAATGTTACATACCTTCCTTGTGACCATTTTATTTTATAACTATAATAACTATTTCCTGCGAAGTGTGACAATGTCGATTATTGGTTTTCAGTTAATTTTGATTAAGTAGATTTGCTAATGAGAATAGATATGTATATCTCATTCTATTAATGGAAATATTAGGAGGAATTATAGATTTTTTATGTGGAAAAATTAGAAATGAATTGCAATAGAAACTCTTTGGAATATTGATGCATATTTTGATTTTGATAACATGAGATTATTACAATGACGTGGATATCTAATCCTTCCATGTCAATGGATGTAGGAGGAGAAACCATCCTGTGAGCGGGGAAAGAGTATCATCAGCGTAGGAGCTCACGAGCAAACAGTGAAAAAGGGGGGTCATCCTAACTAGAACCTCGACCATTGTCAGTTACTTAGGTTGGGGGATGTGGTAATTTGATGCCTATTTGGTCTAGATAGAGCTCTAGGCGTAGAGGTTCCTCATCGATTTTAATAAACAACCTTTGTAATCATTATTTAATTTATCCTTGTATTTTTTACATCTCGTTCTCATCTAAAGTATTTCATATTGATTTAATTATCCCTTCCGTAAATACATACATACATACAAATGTATTATGGCAGGGACCTGTATCCAACTATCCTCTTCTTAACCTTTGTTTATTGGACGGTTGACTTTGGAATGCTTTTCTAAACCTATCATAGCCTTTTGTCTTCCTAACTGTTTTTGTTTGCATTTCACTTTTTTAAACCTTTCTCCATATGCTCTCCAATGTCGTTACAAGTCTTCTAAATTTGCTTCAATCATCCACTGTTAATTTATGTTTGTAGAGCACTTATAGCACTCACATGACTATTTGAAACATCCTTATGATTGTCCTCTAAATCTTGTTATCCATCATTTATCTTTACCCTACAGACTGGCAAGATCAAAGCTTTGATACCAATTGTAATGTCTCCTTTTTGGGTTACCCTAAATATTTCCCAAGCACCTTGTAAATATCAAGTTTGTTGACTCTCTTTGGATGTTGATTGCTGCTCTCTGGATAAGTGTTATTGCTCAACGGTTTGATCTTCCTTGATTGATGCCTTGAGGTATGGGTGAGTGATAATTGATAAGTCCCTTTCAATACTTGGAATGAATCCTCCTTTATACTTAATTGGTGGAAGTGTCACCACCTTTCATAAGATTGAACCATCACTTTTCATTGTTGTCTTTGAGAATAATATAGTATTCCCCAAATTGATCTCCCTTGGATCCCCTCAAATGAAATCTTCTCCCCTTTATATCCTCCAATGTGAAGGAGAGCCACACCTCTTCCTAATGGTTGCTACCTTTCACAATTACCACCCATTGAAAGGGTAACTACCCTTCATCATTTCTACCCCTTTGAAAGAGTCACTTCCTTGTCTTCTTCCCTTCCTTTCTTCTTCTATTAATGCTTCCTTAATTCCTTTTGCTTCTTTCTTTCTTCCTTCCTCCATATCTCCCCTTTCAAATGAATTCTTCTCCCTTATATATCTTATGTTGAGGGACGTACAACTCTTCATCAAATGCCTCTTGCCCTTTCATTAAATTTAATTAATTTGTAACTACATTATATGGTATTCTAGTTTTTTTTTTTTTTTTATTATTATTTATTATTAAATCCTATTTCAAAAAGGGGATATTAAATTCTCTCTTATGGGGGGGACTTTTTCCTCACATGAGGTTTTGCCCTTCTTATTCTTCTTTTAGAGTTCTTTTGTATTTTCATCTCTCTTTTGGGGAGGAGTTTTTAACCATTGGGTTTTCTTCTTTTCTCTATTTGTTTGACATTTTATTGCATTTGTACATGGGTTCCTAACATGGCCTCCTAGCCGGGATCCATCTTGTATTGTCTGCATACATTCTTCCTAAGTAGCTGACGCAAGGAGGGATAGTACTTAGGGCCAAAGGCACTCCCAAATACCAAACCAGCTTGCAGATACACCATACGGAAGCAACAACACAAGAAGGAGAGAAGAAACACAGATACTTTTCATTAATTGACCAAACTTAATACATGTCGGGTTGTAAGGCCTTCCCGGTTTTGGCCATATACATTCAAATGAATTACAGAATGATTTTCATACATGCGAGGTCACAAATCTGCCATTAACATAAAATCTTCTATCACAATCTGATACCAAAACTCTTACTCTCTGTTGAACTGATTGCTAATACTAAGAACATAAACCAAATATATACAAGAGTCCACCAAAGAGGTCGGCACTCAAATCCCAAAGAAAGAACCAGATTTAGGTCCACACATATCCCAATGAGAGACCCCACATTAATTACGCCACGAAAATTAAATGCAGAAGTCAACCAGATCAGGATAAACAACTTAGTAAGAACATAACCGAGCAATAGGAACAACTTGGTAAGAACATAACCGAGCAATAGAAAATAACTCGGTGGAAACCCAACCAAGCAGCCAACATACACCGAGACCCGTCGGTAAAGCAAGACAGAACAAGTAACCGAGCAACAACAGTTACCGAGCACTTCACTGAGCAACCTCCAAACAAGCTAAAGAACAAAAGCAAACATATTTTTGGATGAGCAGGATTGCCAAGATCCCAAGATGCTCCTACATCAGACACCTAGGGTTAAAAGAAATGATTCCCCGAATCATGTATCAGGTCTAACCTGAAATGAATGCAACTCAGATTGAGAAATCCAAGATGAGTCCTCAATCAGTCTGTTCTTCCATTTTATCAGATACTCCATGTATTTTTTTCCTCTTGTACTTCTGCCAACTCTCTGTTTCAAAATATGTTCAACTTCCTCTATCTGTTTCTTAGGATAATCACTCGATACTGTCACTTCTTCATCAGGTTCATGATATTCATACAAGTCTGAAATATTGAATATAGGTGATATATCCATGTCATCAAGTAATTCCACTTCATAAGCATTTCCAATGTCAAATCTTCTCAGTATTTTGTGAGGACCAAATTTCTTCATTTTCAATTTTCCATAAGTTCCAACAGGAAATTTGCCTTTCTTCAAATGAACCATTACAGCATCATCAATTTCAAAAGTTTTGTCTCTTGATCTATCTGCACTATCCTTGTATTTCTGATTACTTTTCTCCAGCTTTTGTTTTACATCCTCATGCAATGTCTTCATGAACTCAGCAAACTTTTCTGCTTCAGCACTTCTTTTCTCTTCTCCAACAATGTCTCTCAAGTCTGATATACCTCTTGGTTGTGCACCATGAACAATCTCAAAAATTGTCTTTCCAGTACTTCTATTAACTGAACTGTTGTATGCAAACTCTGCTTGTGCCAACATTAAATCCCAATTACTCGATGTGTCTCCGACTAAACATCTCAACAAGTTACCCAAACTTCATTTTACAACCTCTGTTTGTCCATCAGTCTATGGGTGAAATGTAGAACTATACCTCAACTCGGTATCCAACTTCTTCCAAAGTGTTTTCCAAAAATAGCTAACAAACATACTGTCTCGAATAGAGATAATACTCTTTAGTAATCCATGTAATTTGACAATCTCCTTAAAGAAAAGATTTGCTATATGTATTGCATCTGATGCTTTCTTACATGGTATGAAATGTGTCATTTTAGAAAATCTATCCACCACAACAATTGTGGAATCATTACCTCTTGTTCTCGGTAAGCCAAGAACAAAATCCATGCTGATATCACTCCAAGGTTTCTCAGGAACAGTAATTGGTGTATACAAACCAGTATTCTGACTCACTCCTTTTGCAACTTGACAAATTCCATAGCTTTTCACAAATTTCTGAACATCCTTATACAACTGAGGCCAAAAATACATTTCCTTAAGCAAACTCAATGTTTTATCAATACCAAAATGTCCAGCCAAACCACTACTATGTTTCTCCTTTATCAGATTAGTTCTCATTGATCCTCTCGGTATGCACAATTGAATACCTTTGAACAACATATCTTCCTGAATGAAATAGTCTTCATACTTGATTGATTTGGAATAGGTGCTCTGCACACTCTCCACTGCTCAGAAAAATCAGGATCATTTTCATACAAATTCTTCATATCATCAAAACCAAGAACTTCAATTCTCATTTTAGCCAACAAAGATCTTCTCCTGCTTAATGCATTAGCAACTCGGTTAGAAACTCCACTCTTATGCTTAATCACAAATGTGAAACTCTGCAAATACTCTACCCATTTCATATGTCTCTGACTCAACTTATTCTAACTCCCCAAATATTGTAAAGCCTTATGATCAGTATACAACACAAATTCACTCAGCATCAAATAATGTCTCCATTTCTTCATAGCTTGAACAATAGCATAGAACTCTTGATCATAGACATAATATTTCCTTTTAGCATCATTCAACTTTTCACTAAAGAAAGCAACAGGTTTACCTTCTTGAGTCAACACAGCTCCAACTGCACTTCCACTTGCATCACACTCAACTTGAAATACCTTATTGAAATCAAGTAATGCTAACATAGGTAATTCAACAACCTTATGTTTCAAAGTCTCAAAACTCTTATCAGCTCCATGTGTCCATTTGAATTCTCTTTTGTCTCCTCTCATTGTCTCAGTCATAGCATTACAAATAGAATTGAAATTTCGGATAAACTTCCTGTAAAAACTTGCCAATCCATGAAATGATCTTACCTCACTGAGATTCTCAAGTGTAGGCCAACTCAGTATAGCTTCAACCTTCTCAGGATCCATCTTCAAACCATTAGTTGAAATCACAAAACCTAAATACACAAGTTCTTCTCTCATGAAGGAACACTTTTTCAAATTTATCAGCAACTTTTCCTCTTTCAATCTCTGTAATACTTGTCTTATATGCATCAAATGCTCTTCTCTAGTCTTACTGAATATCAGAATATCATCCAAGTATACAATCACACATTTATTCAAGAATTTCTTCAAAAATTCATTCATTAACCTCATAAATTTACTCGGTGCATTAGTTAAACCAAAAGGCATAACCAACCACTCATACAAACCTTCTTTCGTCTTGAAAGCAGTCTTCCACTCATCACCTTCTTTGATTCTGATCTGATGATATCCACTCTTCAAATCAATTTTGGTAAAATATCTTGCTCCACTCAAACAATCCATTATATCATCCATCCTCGGTATAGGAAACCTATACTTAACTATGATCTTATTAATTGCTCTCGAATCAGTGCACATTCACCATTCTCCATTCTTCTTAGGTGCCAATACAGCTGGTATTGCACATGGACTCAAACTTTCTCTGATCAATCCTTTGTTCAACAACTCATGAACTTGTCGGTTAAGCTCTTCATTCTCAGTCGATGTTAACCGATGTGGTGCCTTGTTCGGTAAACTAGCTCCAGGAATTAGATCCATACAATGATTAATATCTCTCACTAGTGGCAAACCATCAGGTACATTAGCTGAAATGATCTCCTTGTACTCAGTAAGTAACTTCTCAACTTCTGCAGGAATTTCATCTTCTGTATTCTTACTCGGTTTGTTAGGAATCAAAGCATAACAAATATCATTTCTTTTCAAATCCTTAACAAACTGTCTACCTTCCATCAAACAAACTTTCACAGATGTACATATCTCATCAACAAATTCTTCAACCAAAGGTAACAAGACTTGTTTCTTACCATCAACCCAAATAGTATATCTATTCAGTCTTCCATCATGTATAGCATGTCTATCATACTGCCAGGGTCTACCCAACAAAATATGACAATAATCCATTGGCATAATATCACACAACACCTTATCATAATACTTTCCAATTTTCAGATTCACAAAACATTGTTCAGTCACCATTAATGTATGCTCATCCTTGATCCATGGAATCTGATAGGGTTTCGGATGCTTCATTCTTTCCAATTGCAACTTTGTGACCATCTCCTCAGATGCCAGATTCTCCGAGCTTCCACTATCAACAATCACCTTCCAAACTTTGTCTGCAACTCTACATTTGGTCTTGAACAAACTTATCCTAACAGGATCTTTCTTATCTTTCTCACTCCATAGTATCCTTCTGATCATGAGATTTCCTTCCTTTTTAGGTTCATTTGGTGACTCCTCTTGCACCAAAGCATTTTTGTTGCTACCGACTTTCTTGCTTGCATGTGTTCACTCAAAAGATCGATGTCCTTCACCACAATTGTAACAAGTTCCTTGGAACCCTCTTCTGCTATAACCACCTCAGGAGTAATTTCCTCTTCCTCGGTATGAACTTCCACATTTCCATTCGGTCTTTCCTTTGTCTTGATGTGTGTCTAAAATTGACTTGTCTGGTTCAGATCTACTATTTTTACCATGAGATTTACTTCTTCCTCTAGGGAATCTACCACCTCTGCCTCTTTGTCTTTGTTCATATCTCTTGTTCAATTTCTCCTCAGCTTTCAAGGCAAACTGATATGCCTCTTCAATACTTTCCATCTTGACCAAGATGATCTCATCTTGTATGGAACTCCTCAATCCATTCAGATATCTTTCTATTCTTTCCACTTCATCTTCCACATGTCCAGATCTAATGTCTAATTTGTAGAATTCTTTAGTATAATCTTTTACCAAGCTATCTTTCTGCTTCAAACTTTGCATTCTCCGAATTAGGTTAATTTTGGTAATCACAAGGTAGAAACTTGCCTTTCAATTTGTTTATCATCTTATCACATACCTTGATTTTGTCTTTTCCTTTCTTCTTTCGATCAATTGCAGATGCTCCCACCACAAGCATGCATGACCTTTCAACTTTGTGCTTGCAATCTTCACTTTCTTCTCCTCTGATACATTTTCACTCAAAGTATTTTTCCATCTCAATTATCCAATCTATCAATTCATCAGAATCCAAATTTCCATTATACTTAGAAGGATTTAACTGAGGTGTGGACTTCAAACTTGTCAATGCTTGCAGGAATCTCTCTTCTTCCTGATCCATAACAAGTGCAGGTGCAACTTCGCCTTGCATTTCCTCCAATTCATCATCACTAACATCTTCAAGGTGTCTTCCTCTACGCTGGGTTGTCTCAACAACTTCCAATCTTGCAGCCATCTGTCTTAGCATATCAGCTAGACCTGGATCTGCATTTCCTCTCCCACGAACCATCTTGAATCCCTCTGCAATTGTACGTCAGATTGCAATCTTCCACCCCACAACAATATCAACCAACTAGGGTTAGGGTTTTACAAGAAGGAACTTAGATCTCACCTTCGCTCTGATACCACTTGACGCAAGGAGGGATAGTACTTAGGACCAAAGGCACTCCCAAATACCAAACCAACTTACAGATACACCATACGGAAGCAACAACACAAGGAGAGAAGAAACACAGATACTTTTCATTAATTGATCAAACTTAATACATGTCGGGCTGTAAGGCCTTCCCGGTTTCGGCCATATACATTCAAATGAATTACAGAATGATCTTCATACATGTGAGGTCACAGACCTACCATTAACATAAAATCTTCTATCACAATCTGATACCAAAACTCTTACTCTTTTCTGAACTGATTGCTAATACTAAGAACATAAACCAAATATATATAAGAGTCCACCAAAGAGGTCGGCACTAAAATCCCAAAGAAAGACCCAGATTTAGGTCCACACATCCCAATGAGAGACCCCACATTAATTACGCCACAAAAATTAAATGCAGAAGTCGGCCAGATCAAGATAAACAACTCGGTAAGAACATAACTAAGCAACAGGAACAACTCGGTAAGAACATAACCGAGGAACAGAAAACAACTCGGTGGAAACCCAACCGAGCAACCAACATACACCGAGACCCGTCGGTAAAGTAAGACAGAACAAGTAACCGAGCAACAACAGTTACCGAGCACTTCACCGAGCAGCCTCCAAACAAGTTAAAGAACAAAAGCAAACATATTTTTGGATGAGTAGGATTGCCAAGATCCCAAGATGCTCCTGCATCAGTAGCACTTAAGGGGGGATGTTGGTGTGCTCAAGTTTTGTACCGAGTAAGACATTCTCCTAGGATAGACACATATTACTTAAGTTAACTAAAGAACCACATAGAAGTTTTAAGGAGCATCTCCACTTTAGGTGGTGCTATCATGTTATCATATTCCACTTTATGTGGTGACTTCACCTTTAGTGCTCTTATCACATTATCACTTTCCACCTTTAGTGGACGTGTTGCACATACTTTATTCCCCTTTGGAGGGTAATTCACCTTTAGTGGACATGTGACACTTTCGCTTTTCCACATTAGGTGGGTGATATGTTGTCTCTTGATTATCATGTCCTATCATAATCTTATGCCTTCCTATGTTTTCACCTTTGTCTATTTAACCAAGGGGTCTCCACATACTATCATTGATTCTATTGCATTCTTGGTGAGAATATAGGTTATTCTTGTCAGATTCATTCTCTCTTAATATTGTCCTTTCCATTAGGCCTATGTGTCTTGGGTGGCTATCTCCATAGCCAAATCTTACGATATCCTTCCAAATGGACATAACTTCTCATTCCTTAATCGCACCCTTTGCTTTCCAACTACTAATCGCTTCCTTTATTTTCAATTGATCATTATTGATATAAACATGATGTGCTTAACATATCCTTAACAATTTCTTTTCTAGCATCTCATCCTTGGTCTCTGCCAAAAGAGATGATGTTGTTTTCTTATATCATTATTGTCCTTTCCATTAGGCCTCTGTGTCTTGGGTGGCTATCTCCATAGCCAAATCTTACAATGTCCTTCCAAATGGACGTAACTTCTCATTCCTTTATCACACCCTTTGCTTTCCAACTACTAATCGCTTCCTTTAGTTTCAATTGATCGTTATTGATATAAACATGATGTGCTTAACATATCCTTAACAATTTCTTTTCTAGCATCTCATCCTTGGTCTCTGCCAAAAGAGATGATGTTGTTTTCTTATATCAAGTAAGATAATTCACTACTTGAGCAGCACGTCCAAAGTTCTGCAGGGCAGCCATATGAACTCTTTTAACTTTTCAATTCCTTATCTATAATCTTAGTTATCTATCCTTTTCTTTTTCTCATTTTTCTTTTCATCAAGTTCCTCGTGTTATCTGATCATTCCCTTCCTCAGATACTGATTTCCTTCTTGACATTAATGACAACTTCCAATCATCTATATACTCTTGACATCAATGACAACTTCCAATCATCTATATACTCTTGACACCAATGACAACATTTCCAACAAAAGGTGGGAGGATGGCAAGCTAAGCTTAGGAAGGGAATTGCAAGGGCAAATAGGCACCATGCTCAACTGTTGGGAGTGTTGTTGCAGTCCATGAGGGGCAAAATAGGTAGTAGGCATGATAATTCGAGGCCCTTGTAGGCTTACAAAAAAAAGGAGAGCAGAATCGCTTAGGAAGGAGATTGGAAGTAGCAGATAGGAGCTGGCCACAACCATTTGGGGGCTTATTGCTAGTAAAAATTTAGCCCAAACAATAGGTGCTGATCATAGGGATAGAATTTGTTACTCTATTAGACTATATGAATTGCAACACAAATGCCAAGATTAGACACCTTTTTCTATCCTCGGAACTCAACAAATTGAGGAGATTTCCATATTCTTTGGTCAAAAGTGCATACCAAAATGTGCTGGCTTGGTTTGGTGAGTTTGTGAAAGGTTTAAGTGGAAATGGAAATGGAACTTTCTTTGATCTTGGAAATGGAACTTTCTTTGATCAGAAGAACTCCACAAGGTCTGGTCTTTTCATGCTGATAACATCTCTTATACTCTATGGATATCTTATCCCCATATCACTGTATGTTCTTTTGAAAATAGTAAAAGTGCCGCAGGCAGTGATCATCAACTAAGACATTCAAATTTATGATGAACATGCAACACTGCAGAAGCTTCTTCGAAATAGTAAAAGTGCTGCAGGCAGTGTTCATCAACCAAGACACTCAAATGTATGATGAAGGAGCATGCAGCACTGCAAAAGCTCAAACATCAAATTTGAATGAGGAGCTTTGTCAAACAAATACTGTTCTTTCAGATAAAGCAGGAATACTTACCTGCAACCCCATGGATTTCCTCAATTTCTCTATAGCTGGAACTTCATATGGCGATGGACCCACTGAAATTGAAAATTGCTACAAGAAGTCACATTGAGCATAAAGATGATAGTACAATATTTCTCCCCTTCATGTTGCTTCTATTAATCTCTTTGACAATAGTGCTTGATTAGCCAACACAATTACCTTGGAGCACTTTTCAAGATTGATTTAATAGCTGAATTATTTCGTATAAGAACAAGGATGAACTTCTGTCACCCCTGCTATCACTGCAATAAACATAGAAAAAAAAAATGGGACACCCTAACAAAATTTGTTCCTTGTTTCAATGTTACACCGTGTCTATATCCATTTATGCTTGGATTTCTTTGAGCCCAGTTTAAATGCTTGGCTTAATATTAGTGTAATTTTGAGTCGCCAAAGGCTAAAGCAAAAAAAGGCCAATAATCCTTAGATGCTTGTCCCTACCAAATAGCATTTGCAACAATATACTCATCTCTATAGAACCATCCATCACCAGCAACCTGAACCAGGAATAGCAGTTAAGCTAAATTGTGGAGGTCCCAGGTTGACTACCTTGAGAAACTAACAAATCCTTGATGTTTCTTTTGCTTGGCCATATAGTTGTCATTGTAACAATTTACCTTGAAGTGAGAATGAGATAACACTCGATACCTAAACTATAAAGGCCACTAAAATCCCCAACGCTGAACTGTGATATTTTGTCAAACACTTGGCATGCAACTGAACTGTTTTGTTTAGAAATGTAATGGCTCAAAGTTGTAGTTGTTGAATAAATCCACAATGTTCAATTGATATAAACAATGCCAATATGCAATCAACGCTAATGAAGACCTTTTTAATCAATTGCAATTCTCAAATTTCCAATGACTTGGCACCAAGGAAATACAATGAACGATGATAAAACTCTTATATCAAAACAATGAAACATGAAACATTCAAGTCTGATTACAATATGCAAGATATGACAATGACTGATTTTCTGGATATGTATGGACTGTTACAATTCCCACACATGGACAATGAACTATTGTAATGACAAGACCTTATCAATGCACTTTCACTTACTATGACAATCCAATTACATATAATGAATAACAGTGACTGTTTTAT
>MU227039.1:451237-494845 GCA_018584345.1 Thuja plicata
AAGGTCAAGGCTTTGGTCTTGGATGACAATTGGTGGGCTCGTGTGCAATTTGTATTGAATTTCACCGAGCCTATCATGACTATGCTCCGCTTTGGTGATACAGATACATCTTGCTTGGGGGATGTGTGGAGAAGGTAAAATTTGAAATACAAAAACATGAGAATGACCCCACAGAATGTGAAGCCTTATACAATAAGGTGGAAGAAATCATTCATCATTGTTGGGAGAAGATGACTACCCCATTGCATCTCCTTGCATATGCCTTATCTCCAAGGTACTATACCGAGGAAGTACTTGCTTTGCCAAATAGAATTGCAAGATATGCGGATGAAGAAGTTGCTAATGGGTGCTACAAAGATTTTGTAAGACTCTTCCAAGATGAAGAAATGCAAGAAAAAGTGAGGCTAGAATTTGGCTTATTTGCTTCGGGAAAAAAACTTACTCCATATGCAATAAAGGACCAAACTAACATGGCGATGGGAGTTGTCACATGGTGGTACATGTATGGTCAACCATACAAGCATCTACAACCTCTTGCAATCAGGATCCTCTCACAAGTAAGTTTCTTTTTTGTGTTTTGTTTACCACTTGTATTCTACAATTTAGTGTTTAACATTCTTTAATTTGCTCTTCATTTGTATGTTTAATTTTGTGAACACCATCCAAGTTGCAAGTTCTTCTGCTGCTGAACGGAATTGGAGTACGACTCCTTTATCCATTCAGTGAAGCGCAACCGGCTAGGCTCAAAGAAAGCTGAGGACTTGGTTTACATTCATACCAACTTGCATCTTTTGTCACGTAAGGAGGAACATTACAAGGAAGGGTCAGCCAAGCTTTGGGATGTAGCCCCTGAGTGTGCAAACTTGGATGCAACAATTCAGGATTTGACTGCAATCTCAGATGATGGTGATAATACCAATAGGACACATGGTATTGGTGCTTCTAGCACCAGTGGAACCGTTTTAGCTTCAAATGATCTTGAACTTGCAGCACATGGAGATGATGAGAATGTGGATTTTCTTGAGAATCCTTATGATTCTGAATCTGATTAGTGAATCTTGAGTCTTGACTCTTGATTGATGAACATTGAATCATAAACTAAGTTTTGATTTTGTAGTTCAAATTGCATTTGAATCTTGAACTGACTAATTAGTTATTGAACTTATTTCAATTTGTTATCACGTCTTTGAAGTTTTAACTTTTAAGTTGAAGCGTTGAAATATCTTGAATCTTGATCAATGGTGAAGTATCATACTATCAGTATCAAATGATTTATTTTTGTATATTTCTTGCATTTCTTTGCATATTTGTATATTTCTTTGCATATATATATATATATATATATATATAAAACGCATCCACATCCCTCCCAAAAAAAAAATTCACGCATCCGCGCACCCGCATCCCACATTTGCGTCCGCATCCGCACCCGAATCGGCAACTTAGCTTAATATTATTAAGATTGTGTAATTCTTCTGAGTTATTTGCGAGATTGCCAAAAAAAATTATGGATCATGTGTATAACATAATTTGCCAAGTAATCTACTGCCATATTAGCTTTTTTGTAGCCGTGTTGTACCAAAAAGGAATTGGGAGAGTTGATATGCAATCAGCTCTAAGATAAAATATTATTAATCTTTCAATTTTCAGTTTTTTGTTTTTGAATTGAATCAATAATGATCATCAAATCACCCTCTATTTCATTCAACATTCTTTAATGTAAATTGGAAGCATGTTTGTAGAACCAACACCAATGTCTTTGATGCAACAATGATTAGGTTCCCTTCTGAATCTCTGATGATTCTTCCAGCCCCAGAGAGACCTGATTTACCTGTAAATGCCCAATCAAAGTTCAGTTTGGCTTAAGTCGCTACTTTGGGTGGTATCTGTTTCACATCTTTCTATACTTTATTTGTGGAATTAGCTCCACCAACCCCACAAATGGGGGAACATGAAAAGGGATGTTATTGCTTTAGGCTCTAGAGTAACAGCTTATCCTGCCAACCGCCTAAAAGATTGACTCTATCCATCTTTTAGGAAACAGATCGTTGTTGTAAATCTTGTAGGGAAACCTTTTAGAGCAACCAAAGATGTTAATTTCAATGCTAGAATTATTTTTTGCTGTGGGATTTTTTCACTGCTTTTTATGATTATTTGCACTCCTGTTTTCTTGTTTTTTTCAGTTCCACAATTCCTATACATTTGAATATATGGTGCTATGATACTGGGGCATCAAAAATGACTACTTGCAAGTAATTAATTATTAAATCATTTCACATGAGATGTAAAGTGTTCTGCTGGATGGAGTTGTTAATTTTAGTGATCAGATCAAAATAAAGAACAAGTAAGCAAATGAATAAACACAAAGACACAAGGGATTACCCTAGGAAAACCTCCCTCTTGGAGGAAAAAAACCCGGCATCAATCAAATCATATATTATTGCTTTATCAAGATTACAATAGCAGATCACAGTAGATGTATGCTTACAGTCACAATTGTTGTAGATCTAGGATTTGTTGAAGATCTCCAATCAATGAAGCAAATCTGATCTATAATCGCCAAATGCAATGAAGTATCAGTGTCACTTAAGGATCTCAATATACCATCGCAGGAGGTAAGGCAGATCGTCAATATATTGATGTCCTTCTTCAGTCTAAAGATACCAAGTCACAGATGGATTATGAAGTCCTGATCGTTGAAAGATCATATACATAATCCATGTTGAATGTTCGCTGTTACATATCTACAGAGAGTAAATCTTTTGTATATATGTTTTCTGGTGTGTGATCGCTAAGTATATGATCGTTGTTGATAACAAGTCACCAATGATAAGAGATTGCAGGTAAGACAATTCACTGTCCAGATTAGATCGCAAGTATGATACTGTGTATATTCGCTGTGCGAATTGGCTATGAGAATAATAGTTGCAAGGTATATTCGCAGTAGTTGTGTGTATATCATTTGCTAAGGCCATGCCTTGATTATATATGAAGCACTATTCATAAGCTCTCCATAGGTCGGCCCAAATTGGCACCAAGAATTTAGAATTTACAAAAGGAACATATTGAGGAGTGTAATTTGAATTTTGGGCCCAACCAATGACATCATTAAGTGAATTTATTAGAGCATAACAACTTGTGATAAAGGCAATAATTTGGGCCCAGCCCAATGATCTTAATTGAATAATTAATTAATTAATTGTGCTAGAATCCGATCTAGCTATAAAATTAACACTCCTTAGCTACAGAGGATTCTATAGAGCATCATGGACTCCTTCCATGATTTCCATCTTGCATACCCGCAAAGGATGGATCCACCTTGCATTGCCTGTAGAGGGTGGAAGAGGTCTAAAGCCTCAAGTCTTCTCTCAATGAAGACCAAAAATACACTACCACCTTGCATTGCCCACGGAGGGTGGTCCCACCTTGCATTGCCTGCAGAGGGTGGGTGATACAACTAAATGTATCAATGATGCTGAGACTCCCTCTTAGCAAGGGTTGTGTTCTCCACAATTCCAAGCTTATCCCTAAAGTATTCAAACTTCACTCGAGTAAGAGGCTTGGTGAGAATATCTGCTATCTGCTCCTCGGTGCTGATATATTTCAGCTGTATGGCACCTCTGTACCATGTCTCGAACAAAATGAGTTTCCACATGCTTTAATCTATCATGAAATACCGGATTGACAGACATCTTTATGCATCTTTGATTATCACAATGAATGACTGTAGGATCCAAAGGTTGTCCAAACAACCCAGTGAGAAGCTTGCGAAGCCACACTGCTTCCCTTGAAGCAACACTTGAAGCAATATACTCTGCTTCAGCAGTACTCATAGCAACTGAGGACAATTTCTTGCTGGCCCAAGAAATCATGGCAGATCCCAAACTGAAACATAATCCTGAAGTGTTCTTTTTGTCAGTAACACTCCCTACCCAATCTGAGTCACAATACCCTTCCAAAGTAATGATGGTGTTGAGAGAGTACTTCAACCCATAGCCAATGGTACCACGCAAATACCTAAAAATGTGTTTGGCTGCAATGAGATGAACATGCTTTGGTTTGTTCATGAATTGGCTGAGAGCACTAACTGCATAACAAATGTTTGTTCTAGTGTTGACTAGATACATCAAAGATCCAATCAATTGCCTGTACTCAGTTGGATCTGAAAAATCAAAATTAGCAGCACACACACTCAACTTTTCCAAGTTAGTTTCCATAGGAGTAGACATCGGCTTGCAATCCATCATTCCAAATCATTTCAAAATATCTACAGTATAGTTTCCTTGACTTTGAAAAAATTTCATTAGATCTTTGCCAAACTTCCAAGCCAAGAAAGTAATGCATTAGTCCTAAGTCGTTCATTTCAAATTCAGAAGCTAATTCTTTCTTGCATATAATGATAAGATTCTCTTTACCAGTTAGAAATAAATCATCCACATATAAAACCAGAATTAGCATTTCATCATTAAACACTTTGAAATAAAGATTAGGATCAGCACCATTTTTACAAAATCCTAAGCTTACCAAATATTTGTCAATTCTTTCATACCATGCTCAAGGGGCTTCTTTGAGTCCCCATATAGAGCTTTCTTTAATTTGCATACATGAGATTCCCTTTCATGAATCTCATAACTTTTTGGCTGCTTAATGTAGACTTCTTCCTCAATGACACCATTGAGAAAAGCAGTCTTTACATTCATTTGATGTAACTTCCAACCTTTAGTTGCAACAATAGCCATAATAGATCTAATGGAAGTATATCTAGCAACAGTTGCAAATGTTTCCTTATAATCTATGTCTTCCTTTTGAGAAAAATCACGAGCTACAAATATAGCTTTATATTTCTCAATAATACCATCAACAAAATGTTTAATTTTAAATAACCATTTAGAGGATACACCAGACTTACCTTTGGGCCTTGGCACAGTCTCCCATACATCATTCTTGATTACGGAATCATATTCTTCATCCATGGCGTCTTTCCATGCTTGCTAGTCCATGACTTCTTTAGTGCTAGATGGTTCAGTCTCAATAAGGTTGCACATCAATGCAACGTAGTTGGAAAACTTCTGAGGTCTCCTACTTTACCTGAAGGTGCCTTGGGGGGCTGCAAACTTTTCAGTTTCCTGAATGGTGTTCCTTACCCAAAGTGATCTTTTTTCTGCTCACTGTAATGTCTCTTGGCCCATCAGTGGGATCCATAGGCTCAATATGATCAGAAGGTTCTGAAGGTCCTACAGTCTCCCTTTGAATCTCAACATTATGATCAATATCCATATCTTGATTATCATTGACATCATTTTCTTCTTCCATTAATGAACCTTTAGACTTCTTTAATGCAACATTCTCTTCAAAAATTACATCTCTACTTACCTCAATATATTTGTCCTGGAATGTAAATTTAGCATGCTTTGAAATTCTCACTGTAACCCACAAGTATACCTTTCTTACCTGAAGGTTCCAATTTGGTTCTCTTCTCTTTAGGGATGTGAATGTAAACTGGACTTCCAAAGATTCTCAAATTGCTGATGTCTGGTTTTGTTCCTGTGAAAGCCTCTTCCGGAGTCATATCCTTCAAGACACTGTGAGGGCACCTATTCTGAATATAAACAGTTGTCCTAGCTGCTTCTGCCCATAGAAACATCTGAAGGTTTTGATCATGGATCATTGTCTTTGCTGCCTTAATTATGGATTTGTTCTTTCTTTCAGCAATACCATTTTGCTAAGGATTGTAGGGAACACAGAACTCCCTCTTAATCCTTGTTTCTACACAAAAATCATGAAAACCACCTACGTGTACTCACCTCCATTGTCAGATGTAAGTATTTTAATTCTTTTCCCAGATAAATTTTCAGCTAAAGATTTAAACTCTTTGAATCTATTCAAAACTTCATCAGATTTTTTTGACCTAAGAAAGTAAACCCATGTTTTCCTAGAATAGTTATCAATAAAAATAACATAGTGCAAGAATCCACTAGGAGATGCAACAGACATGGGACCACATAAATCAGAATGAACAAGAGCTAGTTTCTCATTAGATCTAGATTCACTTTTATGAAAAGAACCTTTAGTATTTTTACCCATTGCACAACCTTTGCATATATCATCATGAACATGACTAAGTTTAGGCATACCTTTAACCATTTTCTCAAGGATAGGAAGAGCACAAAAGTGAAGATGTCCAAGTCTCTATGCCATAGATCGCTAGCTCGGATGTTGCATGAATGAGAGCCTAAAAGGGACGAGTTGAAAGCTTGTAGAGGCTTTCAAATCTGTTTCCAATGACTAGCTGATTTGATGCTAGTTTTCTTAGACCATGCAAGAACCCTACCTTCAGAAAATGCAATTTGATAACCTTTATCTTCTAGGACAGAAATAGAGATTAGATTCTTTTTAATTCCCGATACAAATAAAACATCAGTTAGTTGTAAAGAAATTCTAGAATCTAAGTTAAAAGAAGTGTTACCAAAACCTCTTACAGAATATCAAGCATCATCACCAATGACAACATGAAGGTTAGATTCCTTCTCAATCAAATCTAAAAGTTGATCTTTATAACCCGTGATGTGCCTAGACGCTCCACTGTATATCAACCAAGTATCACTGTCAGTAGGAATATTACTTCATAATGCAGAAATGAAGAGAAAGTCTTCCTTATTTTCTTTATCAGCAACTTCGTTCAGGTTTGCCTCTTGTTGCTTGGTTTGAGATTGACACTCTTTGGCATAGTGACCAAACTTGTCACATCTAAAGCATCGGATGTGAGATAGATCCTTTGTCTTCTTCCTTGAATTGGGAGCATCATGAGATCTGAAATTGTTGTTCCTCTTAAAGTTGTTCTTCCAATGGCCACCTTTCTTTTTGATTGATTGAGTAGCAAGAACTTGATTTTCTTCACTATGAGAAGTCTTAATTCCTCTTGTTGCTAGGCGAGATTCCTCTTGAATATAGTCAGCACAAAGACAATTAATGAAGGAAATTTACCTCTCCTACTTAGACCTTGAATGAATGGCTCCCAAGAGTGAGGAAGACAATTTAATGCAAGCATAACAAGATCCTTGTCCTTAACCTCACCATCAATGGCATTGAGTTGATCCTTCAATTCTGAAATCTTCATGAAAAATGTCATGACTGATTCACCCTTTTCCATCTTGACTTGAAGCAGTTGCCTTCTTAATGCAAGTGCCCTGCTCATGTTGTTGATCTCATACATTCCTTCCAGTTGTTTGAACATCTCCCTGGCTGGAGACATCTTGGAGATGATAGGAACAAGATGATCCTTCACAGAATCAATTAGGATCTTCTTGGCTTTAAGAGCATTCTTCTTGAACTGGCGTAGCTCATCCTGATCTGTAGGTTCAACTTGTTCTTACCCTTGCCCTTGCACAAACTCAAGCAAATCATTTTCCTCAAGTGCAAGGAGAACACACACTTTCGAAGAGGTGAAATTCAAAGAACCTTACAATCTACCTTCTACCTTTAGACCTGTCACCATCTTGACAAAAGAAGGAAAGAAATAGAAGACTAAAAGTATATGGTTGATCTGATCACTTGTTAGTACGAACCAAGCTCTGATACCATGTTAATTTTAGTGATCAGATCAGAATAAAGAACAAGCAAATGAATAAACACAAGGACACAAGGGATTACCCTAGGAAAATCTCCCTCTTGGAGGAAAAAAACCCAGCATCAACCAGATCATATATTATTGCTTTATCAAGATTACAATAGCAGATCACAGTAGATGTATGCTTACAGTCACAATTGTTGTAGATCTAAGATTTGCTGAAGATCTCCAATCAATGAAGCAAATCTGATCTATAATCGCCAAACACAATGATGTATCAGTGCCAATTAAGGATCTCAATATACCATTGCAGGAGGTAAGCCAGATCGTCAATATATTGATGTCCTTCTTCTGTCTAAAGATACCAAGTCATAGATGGATTATGAAATCATAATCGCTGAAAGAAGATTATAAATATAATCACTGCTGAATGTTCGCTGTTATATATCTGCAGAGAGTAAATTCGCTGTATATATATTTGCTGGTGTGTGATCGCTAAGTATATGATCGTTGTTGATAACAAGTCGCCAATGATAAGAGATTGCAAGTAAGACAATTCGCTGTCCAGATCAGATCGCAAGTATGATACTGTGTATATTCGCTGTGCGAATTGGCTATGAGAATAATAGCTGCAAGGTATATTCGCAGTAGTTGTGTGTATATCATTTGCTAAGGCCATGCCTTGATTATATATGAAGCACTATTCATAAACTCTCCATAGGTCGGCCCAAATTGGCGCCAAGAATTTAGAATTTACAAAAGGAATTTATCGAGGAATGTAATTTGAATTTTGGGCCCAGTCCAATTACATCATTGAGTGAATTTATTAGAGCATAGCGACTTGTGATAAAGGCAATAATTTGGGCCCAGCCCGATGATCTTAATTGAATAATTAATTAATTATGCTAGAATCCAATCTAGCTATAAAATTAACAGGAGCAACATGAACCAAAGGTGTTAATTTCAATGCCAGAATTTTTCTTTGCTGAGTGATTTTTTTCACTACTTTTTATGATAATTTGCATTCCCCATTTCTTGAATTTTTCAGTTCCAAATTTCCTATACATTTGAATGTATGTGCTATAATACTAGAGCATCAGAAATGACTGCTTGCAAGTAATTAAATCATTTTATGTGAGATGTATAGTGTTTTGAGGTATGGAACATCATGAACCAAATGTGTTAATTTCAATGCTCGAATTTTTCTTTCTGTGGGATTTTTTCACTGCCTTTTATGATTCTTTGCATTTCCATTTTCTTGAATTTTTCAGTTCCAAATTTCCTATACATTTGAATGTACGGAGCTATAATACTGAAGCATGAGAAGTGACTGCTTGCAAGTAATTAAATCATTTCGTGTGAGATGTATTTGGTCTGATGCATGGAGCATCATGAACCAAAGGTGTTAATTTCAATGCTAGAATTTTCCTTTGTTGTGGGATTTTTTCACTGCTTTTTATGATTATTTGCATTCCCATTTTCTTGAATTTTTTAGTTCCACATTTCCTATATTTTGAATGTACGGTGCTATAATACTGGAGCATCAGAAATGATGCTTGCAGGTATTTAAATCATTTCATGTGAATGTATAGTGTTCTGATTTATGGAGCATCATGAACCATTAGTTACTGCTAGTAGTTCTAAATAGTCAATATGAGATGGATTGTTTTCTGAGGTTTGGAAATGAAAAATTCAGCAAACAATGTGTGGTCTACTTGCTGCAAGTAGTTTAAATAGTTAAGCGTAAGATATGTGGCTTACTATGTACAGGCAGTTTTATTCCTCTGATGTTGTTTTGCAAGTAGTTTTATTCCTCTAGCTGCAATTGTCGAACTCCATAGGACCCTCTGAATAAATTAAGAGATTAAGCCTTTTTTATGAGATACCATCTTACTAGAGCTCTTTGCATATTATCTCAGTCACAGAAAAAAGCACTTTAAGGGACTAAATGTTGGAATATAACGCTCCAATTGAATAAAAAATCTGAACTTGTCTGCAATAGGTGTCAATAACAGCTGAAGTGAAATCTGAACTTGTCTGCAATAGGTGTCAATAACAGCTTCAATACAATTTCAAACACCTTCAGTTTTCTGTCCCTTTTTCAGTTAGCTGTCAATCTTCATCACTTTGTTGTCAATCTGTTTAGCAGATTTATAGGCAGGTAGTTGTCTCACAGTTTGCGTAAACATGTATCGTTTGATGAACACAATAACCGAGTTATTTAGCTGTTCAGATCTCTGTTGTTCTGTTTGATCTTTTCTGTTGTTTAATTTTCTGTTTTAATATCAGAGCCTATGTGCTACTCTGTCTTCTCTATGTTTTGTTAAGTTGTTTCCATATTCTTTTCTTTATTTAGTGTGAATAGAATTTCAACAACAGTAAATGTCGTGTTTGTCCTGCTAAGGAGAAGGCTGCAGCAAGAGCATGGATCAATGTGAAGATACTTGACTAGAGAGTTTTTTCTGCTATGTATAAAAACTGTAAGAATAACACAAATTTAGAGAAGCAGCTGCCGCCAGTGTGTGAGGGTGTAAATTTTCTGCTACTGTAAATATTTCTGCTGTGCAACATTCAATAATGTATTTTTTTGTTTTTCATTGTAGAACTATCTGAAAATGGAACTACCTCTAAAAAAATATAATGGTCATAATTCCACACGTGGAAAGTGAAAATGCAAATGCAATTGATGAACAGAAGTATAGTTAATGGCACTGAAGTAGTACCTACAGATGCTAAAAGCAAGGCTGATGGGAAACTAGAGATGAAAAAACCAAATCCATTTAGGCCTTGCTCTTTCAGATTCAGAACTACATCATGTTGATTTGAAAACAGAAATTTGGGATAGACTAAATTAGTTGTTTGGAGCAAAAGCAACAAATGCAAAGTTATCTTTGAAGCTGCAATTATTTAGTTTCAAGATGTCTGATAAACTTACCGTGTCTAACAACATAAGCAATCTGCTATGTTGCAGGGTTCGCATCCTGCAGGCCTGCACCGGGTGCAGGTGTGGGCTGGGCGCGCACAGAGTGCACACCCAGCCCTGTGGGTGCACCAGGGTGTGCAACCCTGCGCATCCGGGCGCACCCACAGGGCTGGGCGTGCACCCTATGCGCACCCAGCCCACGCCTGGGCACACAATCTCTCCTTTTGTAAGGAGCCATACTTGGAGAACGTTATCCTAGCATACAGATTCCATTTCTAGGACATGGATGTACTCTTTTTGTGAGTAATAAAACCAAATTAGAATTTTTTGTTTGAAAAAAGATTAGTAAGATTAGGTTACAAATAAAAACTAAAAGTCAATTCCCACGAGAAGTTGTAAAGACTAAAATTTGCTTCTTTCCCAGAACAGCAGGGCAATGATATTTGAAGCTGAAGGTTGTGTTCTTTAACTCTGAAAAACTCATAGTCTTCCTTCTTTTCACAGTAAAGGAAAAACAACAGAAATAAAATTAAAATATTTTGATTCTTTTAAAAATAAAAATGTTATCAACTCCATGAGAGTTGAACCAAAAGAATTGGTTGAGCAAGAGTGAACACTACTAAGTACTACCAAACCCCACTACTCTGCAAAGGGGCTTTCCTTGATATCTTTTTGATGATCCTTTTGATGATTGATGAACATTGAATAATGTTTCATGAACTACATTTTCTAATTCAGTAATTGCTAGGTTGCCGATTCCGATTCAGATTCGGGTTCAAAGAACCGGTTTGCCAGTACGGCAAGATTTGGAAATGGGGTTTGGGTTCGTTAGTACAAAAACATGTAAAATTTATATATATCTATATTTATGCAGTGTGTAAGCATGAATTAAGATTAGAATGTCACATAATATCATATAAAAAACAAAAACACCATAAACTTGTAATCATAGCATCATGATTGTAGCATCATATACTTCAAGTTCAACATCAAAATATTAAAGTGTCAAATGATAAATCATAACATCAAGTTCAAGTATCACTGTTTCAAGTTTCAACTAATGGATTAATAATTTATTCTTCTTCATCTTCTTCTTCTTCATTGGCATTAGTTGATTCAGAAATAGTGCTAAGGCCAATAATATTAGTTGCACCAATAACATTATCGGTGTCAAATTCTTCCAATTCAGCAACTGCAAGCTGAGAAGTGGAAGCATCCAAGTCTGAATGCTCTGCATTTAAATCCCACATCTTCGTCTCCCCTTCTTTGTATTTTTTATGCTTGTGCGAGAGGAAACACAAGAGTGCACATATACTAAGTTCTCTACTCTTTTTTATTGCAACCTATTGCGCTTTACTGAGTGGATGAAAGAATATGTGCTCCAATTTCTTTCTGATGTAGATGAACTAGCAACCTATGAAGACAAGACAAAGTAAACAATTAAAATAATATTATTAAACTATTTGCTAAAAATTACTAGCAACTCATGAAGACAAAGTAAACTAAAAAAAATTTAAATAAAACTTACTTGTGTTATAATTTTGATTGCAAGGGGCTGCATCGATTGGAATCGTTGGTCATGGAGGTACCACCAACTATGAGCATCCTTCCCAAACAGATGACGAAGAGCGTCATTACTCATTACTTAGACCTCTTGCATTCACAAACTCTATAAACTCATATGTAATCAAATCTCGCATATCATCATCAGGAAAGAGTCTAAGGAATGCTTCATTGTACCCATCAGACACTTCTAAATCTCCATATGGTGGCAGCCCTCTTGGTATATCAAGATATTGGGTGCTATAATATTTTGGTGTCAATGCATAGGCAAGCAAATGTAAGGGAGTGGTCATCTTGTTCCATCGTTTTACAACAATTGCTTGCAATTGTTTGAAGGTCTCCTCAGGATCTTGCTCTTTTTCATTTTCAATTTACTTCATCTTCTCAAGCATTGAGTCTATGCCATCATACACCTCTCTAAGGCAAGGCCTATCCAAGTCAGTGTAGTAAAGCACGCTCATAATGGGATCGGTGAACTTAAGGAGATACTCCACACATTCCCATCATGAGTCATCCAATATCTTTTGCTTAATTTGCATTGCCTTCTTAGTGTTGCTTTGCCTCTATATAGACCAATTATTGTTGATCACCATATTGCAAATGCCACTTTCACTTTCACAAGTCCTCTCAAGATGATTAAGTTTGATGCAAAACGGGTCTTAGCAACCTGTAACAGAAATTAGAGCAAAAAAAATACAACTATGAGAGAAAAAACTTTAGAAAAGAACACACATTACACAATCAAATTATGAAAAGCAGAAAATGTAAAATACTAATTTTATTTTTTTTAAATTAAATTGCTACTTCAAGTTCAAGTCCACTTACCTTCAATAACTCCAAATGTGAGAATAATCTGATAATACCTTGAGTCGAGTGGTGATTTGTGACAAACATCTGGATGTCCTCAGCCTTTGCATACACCTCTTTGATCCACCCAATTTTGTTCCCAGTCTTTTGTAGCATAAGATTGAGTGAGTGGACTGCACAAGGTGTCCAAAATATATGTTGATATCGCTCTTCAACCAACAAACCAGCAGCTCTACAATTCTTTGCATTGTCCATTATAACTTGGACAACGATTCTAGGTCCCACTTGTTCAATGGCAGAGATGAGAATATCAGCAATAAATGGCACATCTTTACTTGCCCCTCACAATCCACGGATTTCAAAAACATTGCCCCTTTAGGGGACACCGCTATGACATTGATCAAGGGACAATTTCTTGCATCTTTCCACCCATCTAAAACAATCAATACCCCTGTCTCAAACCATGAATCTTTTCGGGCTTCAATGCATCCTCAACCCCCTTGACCTCTCTATATCCAACAAGCTGGTACATACTTTCTCATAAACGGGGCCCTTATCCCTCTTGGAGCTTCATTGACACTTTTCAACATCTTCTTCCAGTATGGGGAGCGAACAACACTGAAAGGCAGCCCATTTGCATATAAGCATCTTGCTACATCAATGTCGGCAATGTCTCAACTCTCATTTTGAAATGAAGTTTCCAATGGTCCCTTTCTTGTGTGTAATGGGTGCTTGAGTTTCAATTTCAGGCTCAGCTACAGTAGTATAAAACAGGTGGTCATTCTATCACAATATTTGTAGAGTGGCCGCATTCCCTTTGATTTTTTTTTGTGCCAGTGATTGTATTTTGTCTATGTGATTCTCTCTCTTCTATTGCTTCATACTTCATGATATATTTTAATACTATTTCTTTTGGTATAGGTGCATTTTTTTCTAGGGCATATCAAGACTCCTCTTCCAGGGATTCCACACAAATGGCCTACCACCCGATAATATGAGCTATTCCTTTCTTTATCACAACCCTGACATTTCCAACCAAATGCACCACCTCCTGGAAGGGGTCTTATAATATCAACATACTTCCATAAAGGAGAACCAAAATTTAGATATATTCTTTGTTGTTCATTATTGCCTACAAAGGAAGAGGTAGATGTCACTGTAGTTCCTATGGCAAGAAATTTTATACACATTCAAAATGAAAACAAGAGAATGGAAAATTTTAAAAAAAAATAGGTAGATCTTATGGACAATGAAAGAGAAATGAAAAAAAATTAAAACTTTAACAAAAACAAAATAAAATGAACAAAAACTTACCTCTTCCACTCATTGGAAGTTTGCAAAGGTGTAGGAATGAGGCACAAACACTTGATGATGATCCGCAAATCAATCTTCCAACTCCTTGCTCAACCACCTATTTGCTCCATCTCAAGTGAAAATAACATATTTGCACACCAAAGGAAAGATAAAAACCAACATAAGTCCCTTTAGAATCCACTTTTTAGGGTTGTGGATGTGAAAAAATAATTAAAATTGCAAAACAATGTTGACTAGGCGTTGAAATTCAACGCGAGCCCACCTTGGTTTGTCCATGGTCCACCCAAGTTTACCCGGGTTCAAACTGTTGTCTGGCTGGTTCGAACCACCAGCCTTTGGGCCGGACCCACAAACAGACCATTGTCAGACCAAGGACCGGTTCAAACCAGTCCAGGTCTAAGGACCTGGGGGGCTGGACCTGGTAACATTTACTTAATGATTTTCATTGGAATCGTGAACATAGACATATATGATATCATTGATATGGCTTATTTGAATATTTTTCAACTATCAATTGGCTTTTAATATTTATCTTTGGCATTTGGCATTTGGCATTGATCAATGATCAAGTATTATTTGAAATGATTTAGTTTTACAATTTCGTACATTTCTCTTATTTTTTTGTATATATAATACACACACACACGTACCCGATTCGCATACTTGCAACCATCCCTGCACCTAAACCGGTAACTTAGGCAAGGTAACTTGGGCAATCTGAGATCTCTCATTAAACAACTAACAAAAGTTGGTATTGTGATTGATAAGGAGGATGCTAAAACTATTTTGTTAAATAATTTGCCTTCAAAAATAAGCAATGTTATGTTTACTCAATCAAATGTCTTCACAGACTCTAAAAGATGTGATTTTAGTGCTTAGTGCTCTTAGTTGAAGAAAAGAGGGGATTTCCAAGAAATTCAGGAGAAGATACTCAACTTGACTTTCAAAGAAAAGGATGGGAAAAAGAATGTCAGATAAGAACAAGATTTAATGTTACTACTACAGGAAATTAGGTTATACTACAATTAATTATAAAATTCATGCAAATTACCTTCTCAAAAGTAAAGTTAAAAATCAATAAATATGATTGTTATTAAGAAATAAACAGATGTTAGTGATGATGACATCATTGAAGATGAACTTGTTCAATTTTGAAGAGGCCAATACCTTGAAGACAAAGGAGAATGCAGTAAAGAATAGTTAGATGCTCAACAATCTTAGGTGCTTGTGGATCAAAGAAACTATTTCTCACTAGGATGACGGGACATACATGTAAGGATTAATGTCCAATAGTTCGAAAGAGGATCCAAAATCTAGAAGTTCAACATCGTACTTTTATGAGGGCAATTAGACATTTCATGTGTAAATGGTTTCCCATGATGTTAGGAACTTAAACAATAGCTAGGTGACTATACCTGCAGTTAAGGAGCAGCTTGATGCAATTGGGGAGTAGCTAGAAGATGTCTTACTGGTCCAAGACTTGTTTTCAAAGAATAGCTTTTACAGAATGTATTATATTGTTTTATGTTGTTAGTAACTTTGATGTTGTAGCATTAAGAGGGGGTGCTGGAATATAACATTCCAACTGAATAGCAAATCTAGACGTGTCTATAATAGGTGACAATAATAGCTGAGGTGCTCAATTTGATTTCAACCATTCATTTTCTCAGGTAGCTGTCAATCTGTTTAGCAGATTTATAGGCAGGTAGTTGTCTCATGGTTTGCATAAATAATTATCATTTGATGAATACAATAACTGAGTTATTTAGCTGTTCAGATCTCTGTTGTTCTGTTTGATATTTTCTTCTGTTAAATTTTCTGATTCTAAATTCTTTGGATTCAGAAATTTCTATTAGAACTCTCTATGTATCATTCAAGCAGAAACAAAACACATTACACAAGAAAATCCCCTCAAAAAAAATAACAGACTTCTTTGTATGTCATCTCAATAAGAGAACACGCTCTAAAGGACATATTTCTACATTGATCAGCAACCTCACTACATGGGAAACTAGCTGAATTCATTAATAAATCATAGAAATCCTAATGCTCAATAAAGTTCGTAATTATTGCATTAAATAATTTAGCTTGTACAAAGTGAAATTAACTTATGTACTAGTTACCTGGCACTCCTGTTTTAGAAAAAGATTAATGTTGATCCTGTAGCTGCAGTTGTCCGACTCCATAGGACTGTCTGAATAAAATTAAGAGCGGAAGACCTTTTTGGGATAGTATCTTACTAGATCTCTTTGCATAGCATCTCAGTAATAGAAAAAAGCACTTTAAGGAACTAAATTCTTTGGAGTTCCAGAATTTACTATAAGAGCTCTTTACATATATTTCTAAGAAGAAACAAAAAGCACATTAAACGATAAAATCCCCTCAAAAATAAAACAGACTTCTTTGCATGTCACCTTAATAAGAGAACAAATTCTAAAGGACATATTTATAGATTGATCACCAATCTCACTACAAGGGAAACTAGCTGAATTCATAAATGAATCAGACAAAGCCTAAAAATCAATGAAGTTCATGATTATTGCATTAAATAATTAGTTTGTCCAAGAATCCTCATTTGCGATAGAGGCATGGCAGTCTAGGAGATTTTTCATGCCACAAATTACAATCAAAAGTTTTGGGAGGATGGGCATTTCATTAGAAATATATGTATATATGTTTCAAATGATAACTTCAAATAGATGACTAACTGTTACAATAAAACCACTACTGCAATCCGCGTCCACCGATTAAAGCAACTCACTTTTTATAGACACTGAAACAGTCAGAGACTCTGTAGCAGGGTCCAAAAGAAAAGAAAGTCCCTTAAGAGACTCAAACAACTGTTATATGTAACGGTGTACACGCACACCAAGCTCTTTGAAATGAATGGACACCTTACATTGTCCAATTATTTGAAAGAAAGAGCCCAATTCAAATAATCTCAAATGACATAATCTGACCATTCAGTAATGAAAGACGTATGGTCCATGGTTTCACTGGGATTCTCAGTCAATTTGGTAGGATTACGCTTTCCCCCTACTAATCTGGCAGGGTTTCCAACAGCAGTAGTCTTGGGGGGCACATCGATGAGCACGACAGCACCAGCTCCAATCTTAGCCCCTTCACCAATTTTAACATTTCCAAGAATTGTAGCCCCGGCGCCGATCAAAACCCCATTACCAATCTTCGGATGCCTGTCACCGCCATGCTTCCCAGTCCCGCCGAGTGTAACATGGTGCAAAATGGAAACATTATCGCCAATAACAGTGGTCTCGCCAATAACAAGCCCCGTCGCATGGTCAAAAAGCACGCCTTGCCCAATCCTTGCAGCAGGATGCATGTCCATGGCGAAAACTTCAGAAATCCTGCTCTGGATAGCGAGGGCGAGCGCGAATCGACCCTGCGACCAGAGGCGATGAGCCACACGGTGCGCCTGGCAGGCTAGGAAACCCTTGAAATTGAGCATACAGTGGGAGTAGGAAACACAGGCCGGATCTCTGGTCTTCACGGCGCACATGTCGGTTCGAATCGCCTGGCGTATGTCAGGGTTTTCTGTAAACACATCCACCACCAGATTATAGAGCAGCGTACTAGGCAGCGTGGAACTGGACAGCTTATTGGCCAGATGGAAAGCCAGAGCCCTCTCCATTGTCTTGTGAACCAGGATTGTGGCGTACAGGTAGCTTGCCAGGGCAGGCTCTGCATCTGCCTCCTCCTTCGCCTCGCATCGCAGCTGCTCCCATATCTCGTCCACTTCCTTTTTCAAACTCCCCATCCTCTGCGAAAACCCCACTTCCTTCAACTCTCACACAGAATGTTTTTCCCGCTCGGAAAGGGTGCAATGGGGGATTTTATAGATAAATAATTCCCTTACAGAATGTTTTTCCCGCTCGGGCAAGAGGGTATGGGGGATTTTATAGCTATAAACCCAATTCCTGAAACTCTCACTGAATGTTTTTCGCGATCGGGAAAGGGGACTTGGGGGATTTTATAGCTTCAGTCACAGACCATAGACGTAATCGACCCAATACTTGGTGCGCACGATTTTCTCCCAAATCCTCCCGAATGGAAAGCGAGTCAATCACGTTTCTGCAGAGGAAGTCGTGAAAATTTTGGCGTTTAAATAATATTCTGGCATATCCTTCTACCAGGCGATTCTTATGCACTGTGATCGAATTCGATTGGAATACTTTGTATTGTTTAATCCGAAGGAATGTTGATTGTTTAATCCGAAGGAACGTTTATCCTTCCTCATACAAATATGATTGGTCTATGATTTTTGGGAAATTGTGGTTCCGATGCTTACAATACTTTTTATATTATTTAAACAAACTTTATGTTTTAAATTAGGAGAGAGGACCCATTACTTAGCATGTACAACAATGTGAGTGTGGTTGTTAGATCAATTTAGCCTATTCATTGAACAAAAAGATATCAATTTTTATATATTTATTTAGATAATTACAAGACAATAAATCATTAAAAATTTATATTGTATATATCATTGATTTACTAAAATTGATACAAATATTGGACAAGGTACATTCATTGTATATTTCAATTCAAACAATATATAATGGATTTCTATATTTCAAATTACTCTATACATAATATAAAGAAGTAGCTATAAACTACTAGCACTTGCACTCAAAGGAGGCGCAAGGGATGCGCCGATAGGCATTTATTTTGAAACCATAATTGAAGTGTTACATAGTAAAAGTAAGTGTTTAAAAGTGTAAATAAGAAGGCAACGTAATCAAAGTACGTCAACTGAAAATGCATTTATACAATTTAAAGAAATGGAGAATAGACAGTATAAACATGTATAGAAATCATAGACCGACAATAATGTCTGAAATGACAGCAACTATTGGGAATCCAATGTGGATTTCATTTCAAACAATATACAATGTGGATTTCCATATTTCAAATTACTCTATACATAATATAAAGAAGCAGGTATAAACAATTATAAATGAAATTGTACACTTCTGCAAGATAGTTGTCCAAATACATGGACAAGACAGCCAACTCATTACTTGCTTCTTAAGTAATGAAGCATGTACAACTGCTCAACATTTAATCCTATTACAAACATGAATAAAAAAGCTTTATTTTGGTAACTCATCCCATCTCTCATAATTTATAAATATAAATGTTCAAACTGGAGATTTGACCACCCATTTTTTAGTACCTGCATCATAAATATGAGCATATGTGAGACTCACCATTCCATTCAAATCAAACAATTAATGCAATAAAATTCAAAATTTCCTCTTTGAATCCACTTCATCAATTGTCAGCCAATCAAGATGCAGATTTCGAAAAACACAGATCAAACAAACTGTAAATTGTCAAATTCAAAGTTAAATTCAAATTGGAGGGAAAATTTTCTATTAATATTGCATACGGCGGAAGATTTCTTTTACATTTCCATTTATATTATGAGTGCAGAGAATAGCATAGTTCCTATTTGCATTTACATTCTTTGAGTGCACAGTATATCACAGTTCTTATTTGCATAGAATATATGGGTCTACATAGAATATCAGAGGGCTTTGAATGGAATATCAAAGGGCTCAATTATTTCTCAGGTATTTTGTACAAATATTCATTAGCAACTTAGTAACAAAATATTAAACTTGTATGGTGACTTATTTTTTCATTTCAAAATCTGGAAATTAGTAACTGAATATTAAACTTGTATGGTATATTATTTTTTTCATTTCAAAATCTGTTAAGAGATTAGCTTGGAATTACTTAATATGTTATTTTGGTGGTACTTATTTAATGTCCTTGTAATGCAAAGATTCCAGAAATTTTGAATGTCATAGTTTTCATATTTCATCTCTACTTTTGACTCTACCTTTGTTCAAATTAGCATGCAGGTTTGTTATCTAGCCCTATATTGTCTACCCCTTGTATTCCCCATATTCTACTGGAAATGTATGACTTCATAGTGTTATAGGAAAGATAAATTCTACTGGAAATTTTTATATGAAGATGATCAAAAGAGATTTGACCTAGAGGTGTTCAAATTAGGATCACAATTATTATTTGCATTGAATAACAGTATGCATAGAATATCAGAAGGCTCAGGTAACTGAATATTAAACTTGTATGGTATACTAATTTTTTTCATTTCAAAATTTGTGAAGAGATTAGCTTGGAATTACATAATATGTTATTTTGGTGGTACTTATTTAATGTCTTTGTAAGTCCATGCAAAGATTCCAGAAATTTTGAATGTCATAGTTTTCATATTCTGTCTCTACTTTTGCCTCTACCTTTGTTCAAATTAACATGCAGGTTTGTCATCTAGCCCTATATTGTCTACCCCTTGTATTCCCCATATTCTACTGGAAATTTATGACTTCATAGTGGTTATAAGAAAGATATTCTAGTGGAAATTTTTATATGAAGATTATCATAAGAGATTTGACCCAGGTATTCGAATTAGGGAAAGGACTTTCCATTTTCATGAAAAATGTCAAGCTAAGAGAGTACCCTTTGATTAACAATATCAAGCTCAAAAGATTAATGGCTAGTTTTGTTCTTTTGAATTATGTTTGTCATATTTTGATGTTTCCTCATGTGAAATAGAAGTCATATGACAACATTTGATGACAGTTTTGAAAATCAAGTAGTAGACTAAGTCTACTTTCTCTATCTTTCAACTATATGTGATTTTATTTTATCTTATTTTCTGTAACTTCGAACTATTTGTGATTTTGGCTACTTGCTTGTCCTATATTCTGAATTTGGTGAAGGTTCATACAAAACATTGGTCTATTGTTGTGTTTCCCCTTACTCATTTTACGCAGGTTAATATTTTATAATTTTTTGTTTAGGCATTATGATAGCAGGAAAGAGAAGAAGTAAAAGAATAACTCAGAAATTGAGGACCCATCATCCACGGGGTGTTAAATTACATGTGGTTGACTCTGATGATTATGACCATTCAACCAACCCAACTCCTGATAACACAAACTACAATCCTATTGCTAACAATGCAGAAAGAACATATGTTGCAGCTAACAATATAGAAAGAACAAATGTTGCTCTAAAATCTTCTCAAGATCATAGCAATAACAGAAGGTGTAATGAAAATCAGTGGAAAGAAGAGGATATGGACCGTGCAATTCAAGATGTCGAAGATAATTCCTATTCCATAAGAGCATCAGCAAAAAAGTGGGGAATCTCTGCTAGCAGTTTAACATATTGGCTTGCAGGACTCACAACAACAAAAAGAAAGGGTCAACCAACAATCCTCTCTTTGGAGGAAGAGTTGGAAGTTGTTCAGTCGTGTAAAGATTTAGCTCAGCTTGGTCGTGGATTGGAGGTTATTCAACTTAAGTCACACATAGCTCACATTTTCCAAACAAGACCAAATCCCTTCAAGAATGTCCTACCAAGCAGATCATGGTGGGTGGGGTTCCACAAACGTCATCCAGATTTGGCAATAAGAACTGTAGAGGGTCAAGATAGAGATAGAGCTGTGATGTTGCGACCAAGTATTGTGGAAAATTTTAATGACAACTTGGAGGTATTGTATAATTCTAATCATTATGAGCCAACGAACATATGGAATTATGATGAAACAGGGGTGCAAGCTAGTAGAAACTGTGGGATGCGAGTGATTACAAAGTTGGGCATTAGAAGTGTTCCCCAGATATTATCTAAAAGTAGAGAATGGATCACCATATTTTATTGTATAAATGTAGCAGGTCACAGCATACCAGGGTTCTATCTTTTTAAAGCAAAAAGAAAACTAAAAAATTATATATTCAACTGTGAAGCGGGGGCCTGCATGGCAGCACAAGCACATGCTTAGATGACCAAAGAGTTGTTTCTAAATTGGCTGCATCATTTTGCTAGATCTTTTCCAGATGGGGCTTCACCCACAAATAGGCATCTCCTCATATTTGATGGACATGGAGGCCATGTTGCATTAACCACAATCCAAGAGGCAAGATCTCTAGGCATAGATCATCTTACATTGCCTACCCACACTAGTCATAAGTTGCAACCTTTAGATGTGTCTTTTCACCATTTAAGGCATATTTCAAATCTGAAAGGTCAAACTGGATGGCCAAACATCCACACATAGAAATAAGGAGAATAGAATCGACAGAACTTGCAAGAAAAGCTTTCAAACTTGCCCATGTGTCTGACAATGTCACAACTAGTTTTAGAAGGACTGGAATTTGGTTATTGGATAGAGATGCTCTTTGTAATGACATGAAACCAAGTGATGCATTCAATGTAGAAGACGAAAATGATACTACAAGAATTACGAGCATCTTAAGGCTAGATGGTTATGAAGAGGATGTTATTGAACAATGTTTGGAACAAATGGCAACACAACAAACTGATGATCCAAATGAAAACATGTATTCACCAACACATGTTAGCCAGACACAATATGAAAATAACTTTCATGATGAAATGAGTTTACCAACACAGCTTGTTACACCTAACTGGGTTAAAGGAGCAAAAAACTTGGGAGTGCAAATTGATTTCCAAAATGAAGAAGTTTCTTTATCCATGCCTTCTCCACCTACACTGCCAAGATTTGAGGTGCCAAGATGTGAGGTGGTTCATTATTATGCAGAAACAAAAGATTGGGAAACTTCAACTTTGGAATGTAATGAAGTTGAAGATGACCAAGTTGAACACAATCTAGATTCAATGAAGAGTTCAACAAATATTGAGACAAAAGATGAACAAATGTTATATAGTCAAGGTTCATTAAGAAATTTTTTAAAACTGCCAATTAAAAGGGTTACAAAGAGGTATATTCCTTTTGAGAATACTACACTTAGATTGGGTAGAAAATCTCAAATACTTACATCTAATGAGTATATAATTTTGCAAGAGCAACAAGAAGCAAGGAAGGTTGAACTTGAGGAGTTGAAAGCAAGAAAGAAGAAATAGTTGGAGGCAAAGAAAACTCACCAAATTGAGCTAAGGAAAAGGAAAGAAGAGAAGAAACTTGAAAGACAAATAATAAAATAGAGGAAGCAAGAGGAAAGGGTACAATAGAAAAATGAGAGGGAGTTGAAAAAGAAACAGAGGCAGGATTGCAGAAAAGGTAAGCTAGCAAAAGAGCAGGTGAACAATGGACTTGCAACTACTCTTTGGGAGAGGAGTACTACATCAATACCCTTGCCTGGAAATCAGAAAACTATAAGAGACATGCTTTTACCCCTAGCATATGTTTCTCTTAATAACCTCCATGATGGTCATGATAGCGATTTAGAGCCAGATGTAAGCAGAGCAGGGTGGCGCAGTACTCCATCAACCCCTCTACCTGAACATCATCAAACTTTGAGAGATGTGTATAACTTTCTAACCCCTGCCTATGTTTCCCTTACCAACATCCAAGCTACTAGTAGTTATAACCCCCTCACTCTCCAATCAAACAATCCCAATTTGGTGGACTTTTAGATGAAAACATTTTTGGGCATACAACTCCTATTACCCCACTGGTTGATTCAGCTAGACCGAAAATGCCTATTACAGATAGTCCTTTGGAGGAGCCACAACCCTTCCCTGGCTTTATGGTGAACTAATGGTGCTGCGTTGTAGACATGATTATTTTGGACATCACAAAATTTCATTTTGTGAGTAAATTTTGTATTGTTTAGAAGAACATGACCATGCTTATTTTCCAATGCCTACAAGCTGGTCATTTTGTAATGTTCTATAGGCTGCTCATTCCATAATGCCTCTATTTCCAACTATGTAACTTTTCTTAGACCATGCTTATTTTCCAATGCCCACAAGTTGGTCATTTTGTAATATCTGTATATCAATGTGCAGAGTTAAATGAATCTACACATTGTTATATAAATATCTTTTTTTTACTAAGTTATCTATGGTTTAGCAGAAATGTGCATCCTGCACAAAATACAATTTCCAAGTACATGACCAAGCTTATTTTCCAATTCCTACAAGCTGGTCATTTTGTAATATTCTATAGACTGGTCATTCTATAGCGACTGTAATATCAATGTGTAGAGTTATATAATCTCCATAGTGTTATATTAATTACTCTTCGAATATGAAAACATACAACGAATTGGTGTGCTAAGTCTCAAGTTTTTTTAAAAATCACTTGATTTTTATTTGTAATTGCTTCAATATATACACATGTAATACATACATACATACATACGTGTGTGTGTGTGTGTGTGTGTGTGTGTGTGTGTGTGTGTGTGTAACACACACACACCCACACACACACACACATATACAAGAATGTCTTTGTAAAATTATCAGTTTCATAATACTTTTAATTGAATCACAGACATTGATATGGTCAATAGAACTAAACAAGAACATAGGATTTGTGACTTAGACATTTCTCTCTAGTATAACAGATATTATTTGTTTATTTTATGCATAAATCTTTCATGTTCTTTATTCATTTTATTGTTGAAACTTTGCATTGGAGATACTGTTGTGTTGTACATTATCAACAGTCCTATAGCAATTTGGTGAGTATAATACATGGTATCCCTAAACTTTTCATGACCAAATTGTAGCTACACCTGGCAAATTTATGCACAAAAGTTGGTAAATTTGGTTTTAATTTCTGGAAATACATATCAAAGCATGAACGATGCCAGACTCAGTGCTATATGGAATTGTTTTACATACTCATGTACAGAAAATTGGTAAGTGATATCATAATGAAGACAATCTTTCCAATGAATATACTATGACTCCGTTGAAATGCAGCAACTAAAATTAAATATAAATAAATTCATTAACTATTTTTTCTCTTTTTAGAGGCCTATTTACTAGTTAGCACTAATTTTAATAGATAGGCCATGAATAGAGTCAAGGTTTCAAATATTTTTTGTATGGTATCAGAGATATAGGTAACTAATGATTTGTATTTAGGATATTGCTTATACTAGCAATATTTCATGTTTGAAAATTTTGCTATTGAAATATTTGTGTTCATATATTACCAGTGCTAATTCTTGGTATCTATTTTTCAATGTGACATGCAACAATCCTGGTGGCCAATCACAAATTAAGAGGTAACTACCTAACTAAAAAAAACATAATATGAGAAAGTTGTTTTTATAAAAGGATCAAACGATTTCTTTTGGCATATGCCAGTGTCCTCACAAAATAGTTTTGTTCAAATGGAATACCAAAAGGATCTGAGGATTCATTTTTTAAGGAAGAAAAACATAGTTGATCATATGGCATCTGTGCCAATACAGTGTATCTAAAATTTTACCCAAAAAAGTTGGGTTAAGGTTACTTTTCTTGATGTAAAATATTATTGGGTGTGTAAGTTTTCTCCATTAACGATAAAAGTAACCTAGGAGGATTTGAAACTCAAAGATTGCCTCACATATTATATATTTATCATCATAAGGCACATGCAAAGTGCATATTGTTATTTATTTTTTCAACATGATAACCAAAACTTGAATTGTATTTGATTTTTTTAATAATAAAATAAATTTTTGTTAACATTTGAGATTAATTTTTTTTATTCATCTAGTTTCCATTGCACAATAAATTGTGCATCCATTTCCATGTCAAAAACCAGCAACCTAACAATTATTGAAATACCAACTCCAAAACTCTAAACCTAAGAAAATTTTTTGTTCTGGCCAACAGGAAGACGTTGAGGTCCCTTACTTGTGATGAAGGGAAGAGAGACAAGCTGCATTCGTCTCTGGCTTTAGCAATGTGAGAAGGCTCGCTCCTCTGTTGCGTTTTGACACACATAGTCCTCTTCAAACAGCTAGACTCTACTTCAATTTTGTTCAGCCCTGGGAGCACTACCCTTGGACAGATCTATACTTTTCAGTCATTTTATAGGAGTAGATTTAACTTTACATATGTTTTTTTCTTTATTTGTATGGATTTCTTCATTCAAATGTAGTTTCCTACAAAGTTTTTTTATGCTTTTTAATTTTTGTGTTATGCTTGTTTGAGAATTTCTATGAACAGAAGAACAATACCTTATAGTGCATGAATTAGGGTTTAGTTATACGTGGGTTCATGCGTAGTTTCCCTATGGATAGGTAGAACGTATGCTTTCATTCTATTTCTATATATTTTTTGTCTTTTTTATAGGGATACAAGGTGACAAGAGGATTGTGTTAATTGTAAAATAAAAATATTGTAATATTCATTTCAAATTCAAATCCCCTGCCTTGAGAAACTGAAAGCTCCCTTGCTTTGTCCTCTTGTAGAAGAGTGATATTGTTTCCATCTGTGTGGGATGGTAGACCCATGCAATTCGAGGATGACTCGGATGTCACGTCATAGATGTTCAATTAAATGGTATTGCTAATAACCCGTTCTAAGCAAATAATTGTAGTGCACTTGACATGGTAGAAAAATGGAAGGAATTTATCTTCATCATTTTGTGACAACACATGCAACATTTAATGCCTGTAAACAAATATTAATTTCCTCAATCGACTGTAAAGGAAAATAGTCAGGCATCTCTTATATTTATACCTGATTAGAACATAGGTATGCATGGTAATGAATAAAATCAATTATTCCAATAAACAAAGATAGTTAATTATTATTTATATTTTTTGTTCTGGCCAACAGGAAAAACCCCCCACTAAGAAACCCAAGAAAGTTTTTAGCGGTTGAAAGAAGTATAGGGTTTGAAAAAATTTGCACGGGTTGAAGGAGAACAGATTTGTAAAATAAATTTCTAGGGGTTAAAAGAGAAATACATATGTTGAAAAAAAAATTGAATAGATGGGTCACTGCCCCATAAGGTTCAAGAAAGACCTTACCTGCTCAAAATGTTCCAAACCCCTTAGTTATTTCTTGTGTCCACAGACACATTTGAAAAAATACCTCCTCCTTCCTCTATTTTCTGTAGTCTATCCTATCACAAATAGAATAACCAATCAACAGACATGTTATAAACATTTGTATTAAAATCCTTAAGTTAGAATGAAGAATCAAATTTTTGAAAACTTAGTTAAGAATTTAGGGAAAACATGAAGAAAAAATTTGATCTTAGGGTTTAACCTAGAAAAGTGCAGGGGTCTATGACACATTCATATGAATCCAGATTTCCCCCTTGACTTCTTCTTCAGTGACACGACCATCAACATCCGTGTCAACCCTACACATATATAATTTGATTTAAGATTGATAGACTATATTTTAGAATGCAAAATGATTCATTCATACATATCAAAAATTTTGTTAGCTCAATAACAGATAGAAATTCGACCCTCACATGCACATCTGACGCAATTTCTCAAAAACCAAAATTGGGATTTGTTCTTATCACTGAAATTTGAGATAGTCTATAACAAACCATGTTTCAAATTTGAAAATGGAATGCAAAAAGGATTTCATTCCCGTTACCTATGCATGGATTTTGTAATACGGGAGTGAAAGCCTTCAACAAATCCCTCCACATGGGCAGAATAGGCATGGCTCTCAACACCGACGACACAACCTTCCACCACCACCGCAACCAGAAATCCCTTAGTTTCTGCACAACCTCTATTGGAATACAATGTTGAAAACGGCAGGCAAGCTTCACCATAATCTTGTGCGACAAGCGTTTAAATCCTAGGACTAAAACAAACCTCCTCGTTGTGGCCTCACCCATGTTGATTCCTCTACTCTTGTCGTGCCACAAAGCATCATAATAGAGCAATGAGTGGCGGTGATAATGCAGAGGATAAGGATAGGTTAGCATAACAATAAGAAAATAAATTTAGGGTTAGGTCAAAAATAATTCAGCAAAATGAGTTTTATAATCAATTTTTAGGTTTAAAATTATTTATGATACTATATTATTTGTCAAATAATTCGCTAATTAGTAAATAAATAGAGAACATATTTATTTAAATATAAATGGTATATTGTCAAACTAATAAATATTATGTGTTCATATTAATCTTATATATTGAAATTTAAGATGAAAAAATGTGCAACTATTGGGACGTGGTCAACTAAGGATTGAGGGTGGTAATTGACTACGATGGGTAGGGGGTTAGAAAAATGAAAATTTGAACACTCTTTACTATGACACATAAAATTGATATCAATTCTGATGATGACAAGCTGAAACCTTAGTTATAAGCACTTAACTAGTCAAAGAAGATGTCAAAAAATTTAGCCATTTTTATCATCGCTATGATCCACTTTGAGAGGTCCAAAGTTAGGGTGCACGACTATTGGGTCCTCTCCCCTATATATTGTGGGTTTTCCTAAACCAAAGTGAGTGGTTGAAGACCTACCATGATCTCTTTATAACTAGAAATCACACCTTTGTGTGCAATGGGTACACCGTAGTTATTATGCAAGGAGTACCAAACAATTTTGCATGATAGTTGTGTGTGCATAAAATGTGAGTATTATATCGTTTATAGAGTAGAGGTGTTTTTTGTATAAGTAATTGTTATTACTAAATAATTTTAAGCTCTTGAAGCAAGTGCGTTGTGCAGGTGTATAATGCAAGTGTAATAATTTTGAGTTATTGCTAAATTATTTAATATTAAATCATTTAAATAACACTATTTATGGAAGGTCAACTCTCTCTCTCTCTCTCTCTCTCTCTCTCTCTCTCTCTCTCTCTCTCTCTCTCTCTCTCTCAAATACCTTTAAATATTTAAATCTCCATATTTTTCCTGCATCTCTCCCTCTATCTCTATTTTTATCTTGTTATCTCTCCATCCCTTTTTATCCCTTTATATCTCCCCATCCTCACCTCTCTCTACATATCACTTTCTACCTCTATATTTATCTTTACATCTCTCTCTCATTCTCTCTTCTTTATATATTTATATTTTTCATCCTCACTCTCTCCCTCTATCTCTCCCTCTCTCTCTCTCTCTCTCTCTCTCTCTCTCTCTCTCTCTCTCTCTCTCTCTCTCTCTCTCTCTCTCTCTCTCTCTCTCTCTCTCTCTCTCTCTCTCTCTCTCTCTCTCTTCTCTTCCCTCTACACCTCTCCCTCTTTATATCACTATCTCTCTCTATCTCTCCTCCTCCCTCTCCATATCCCTTAATAGGATTTCATGTGAATATTTGGCTAACGTAGCCCTTAAGCTAAAAGTTTGTAACAATTTACAGAAGTCGTTCAAGATAAGAATTCATCTAGATCGATTAATTTTAAAGTCCTTTATTGAAAGTAAGAGCAAATTGCCTGAAATGTTGGTCTATCAGGCATGCAAATGAAAGAAAGGCTTTTAGCAAGTAAAAAAATTGTTTCTTTTTTGTGTATGACCTTGAAACTATTGGATTGGGTTATCGTTTTGTTTATTATTTTCATTCCAAACCATTTTCGTATGTTAAACGAAATAAGGAATTCTTGTTTGTTACTATTTTTTCACATAAGCCAATAGACGAATTTTTTTTATAGATCATCTGCAAATAATGTCCTCTACAAAAGCTGAGAAGTTTCCCCTAGAAATGTAAGACTATTGGACACTCAAATGTCATAATTGTTTTAGCAAATGAATCTTTCTAGTGGCGAAAACTATTAAACATGCAATCGAAGGTCTAACAATGGATAATAGAATGGTAGGAGTGGGAGTGGGAGTGGGTCAAATTTTGAATCATAGCGTAGGCAGGAACAATGGTAGCAGAGCAAGCAGGCATGTTGGTACTCCGGTGCAGGGTGATGGTGAATCACTAGAGTCAGAAGGTCAGGAGGATGGTGGGCAAGGAAGCTTTTGGAAGATAGCGGGAATTTGAAAGATGGGGACCCATGGGGAGATAGTGCTTCCCCAGACCCGGGGGGAGGAGCTCAGAATCTTTTTGAAGATCAAAAACACGAGGAGTCAAAACAACCTAAGCCTCCCTGGTTTGTACTTTTTGGGAGAAAACCGTTGGGAAAGTCTTCCTTCCCATAATCAAACAACATATCTATTCCATCCAAGGGAGAATTTTCTATCTTTATCCCTGATCATGTGATTGACCACTCTATGCCCCTGATGGATCTTATGCTGGTGGGAAATTTTTTTGGGATGAGATTGAACATAGATAATGTTCGAAGGTTCATTCAGAGAAGATGGTTCTTACAAGGGCAAGTAGATATTGTTGTGATGCCAAAGGGTTTCTTTTCCTTTTCATTCACCAACCAGAAGGACATGACCAAATCCCTTTCTGATGGAGCTTGGGTTATGGGTAAGTCATCCCTGGCCTTACAAAAATGGGAACCCAACATGGATTTGAATGAGACCTTTTTGGAATCTTCCCCAGTCTGGGTCAGACTACCAGGCCTACTCCTGGAATACTGGAATGAATGTGTCTTCAAAGTAATAGCCAATGTTTTTGGAGATCTTTTGTCTTTGGATCCGACTATGGCTTCCAAATCTAGACTGGTGAATGCTAGAATTTGCATCAATATATGTAAGTCAACTGATCTTCCTCTGTTTATTGACTTAGTCTCTAAAATGGGAAAATGGAAGCAAACGGTTGAATATGAATATTTTCCCTTTGCTTGTCTCAACTGTAAAAAATTGGTTTATTGGGCTAAGAATTGCCTGAGTAAGGACAAAAAAAGAGGAGGGAATGATAGAGAATAAGAGGAATGACACCAAAATGAATAATTTAGTATGGAGACCCAAAAGCTTAGCTACTAAGAGCTTAACTGAAGAATCAGTCAAATTAAGTAACGGGGAGATCAAGAGAGAAGAAGAGAAAAACCTATGCTCTAAAGAGATGGAAAGGGTAGAGGCGGGCCTAGGTAACGAAGACCAAATGTTCAATCGGAGCAGTCAAACCTTGGCCAAAGAAGTTGGTTAGATAGAAGGAAAAAATCCTCTTTCAAGCTATGAGGAGACTTTAGATATGATTTTGGGAGAAAATCAGTTCCTACCCTTATTCCAAACAATGATGAGTCAAAGGAGAAAACCCAGCAAGGTAAACAACAAGATAGAAAAGAAAAGGAACATGGAAGTAAGGACTATAATGCCAAGGTAGATAGCCATGAGGATCAAAACCATGAATTGCCAACACAAACTAAAACTCTTTCCCTAGTCATTCATGGGGAATTGCAAGATGACCAGGGATGTAATATTATTGGAATGACCGTGTCCCTAGACATTTCAAATATAGATAAAGAGAATCAAGTTTTTGACTTCCCAAATGAATGTGGGGAAAATTTCAACTTAGACAGTACCAAGAGCACAAAAATAGATGAAGTTTAAAACCTCATTCAGAGTGCTAAAAAAATTCTCAAAGGGAATAACCAAGCTTGCCCTTTTACCTAGGATGGTATCAAACCCATAAGCAAGAAGGCAAAGGTTGAGAAACCAAAAAATAGTCTAGGTAGAAAACAGGCGAAAGCAGGCTGTGAGCTAGAGAGCTGGCAAGATGTTGTGGATGGAAAACAGAAGACCATCTGTGATGTGGTACTGGATTATTGTTTCTACTATAGAGTCAACTTGGCTCTACTCTGAGATCTTTCTCCTAGATCTCTTAGGGTATTCACAACCCTAAGCTGAGGTAAGGCACTATCAGCTTTACCTCCTCTTCAAGACTCGGTCCCCATTGACATGTTATATCTCCTCCTCACTGAACCTACACAAATAGATTCATTCTACTCACTCAACCAATGTCTTTAGAATATTTCTTTCCTTCTCTTCCCTAGTCAGACTATTACCGAGCTCGCCTAGGGTAAGATCTCTAGACTCATAGTTGTTACTTCTCCTACCAAAGACAAAAAGAAAACTATGTACACGAGCTCCTCTCGAGTTCCATCCAAACACATTATTCTCACCATGGATTTAGGAATCTCGAGGGGCCATTACTGTTTACAACCCAGAACGGGTGAAGAACTAACAACTTGCAAAATAGAAATAAACTAATCTACTTGCATGCAAAATGAACAAAAAAGCTTGGTATTCACTAAACACACAGTCTACAACTTCTCATTTCTGGAAACAAAATAATACAATACAATAATCTGCAACTTTGTAACTTTTTTGTCACTTCTCCTCTTTTGCAACCTCTCATCTCTTTAAATGAATGCTTGGGATGTCATTATTAACCATCCTCTCATTGGAAACAACCCTAACTGCCCACATATTGATAAGCATCTCTTCAGGAACCGTTACAACTGCCCATACTATCCATAAAAGATAAGATCCACTTTTCACGGGCTGTTACGACTGAATTTACTGAGCAACGGTAATGTAAAATCGAGCACTAGTATCAATCGGGTGCCGGTGTTAACTGAAATTCACAGTGTTAACCGATAGTGTTAATCAAAATTCACACTATTAACCGACAGTGTTAACCGAAATTCACAGTGTTAATCGACAGTGTTAACCAAAATTCACAGTGTTAACTAAAATTCACAGTGTTAATTGAGTGCCAGTGATACCGAGTGCCAGTCATACCGAGCAACTTATCAAAAGTTCCTGATGTCTTGGTTGGGTTTCCAGAGGCTTACAAACTACCTCACATACACACACAACTAAAAGAAACCAAATAAGAAACCTATCTATACATGGATTGACCTAGTCATATCCATCTTAGGGAAACAAAACAAATGACCTTCTAAGGTCCACATAAATTCTCCTAACTGGGATAGAGTCAGTACATGCCAAAATCAAAGAACAAAGCAAGAAACATAGGGGTTAATCTAGTTGTGCTCCTGCACCATACTCCCCCAAAAAAAGAAAGGGTAATCTTCCCTTGGATTGAGCATGTTTGAGTCAATGCCCAACCTTTTGAACTTTGATTCTCTGATCCAAGTAGCATCAACATCTTCTTTTTCAAGCCATTTGACAAGGTGCTCCATATAGTCTTTGTTCCTAGTCTTCTTGTAGACCCTTGAGTCTAGTATCTTTTCAGCTGTCATAGATGGAGTAGGGGTTAATTTCAAATCTTTTAGCTCTTGTATTACCTCTTGAAGGTTTTGATCAGCATCTTGAATTGGTCCTTTGTATGCTACCAAATCTGCAATGTTGAAAACCGGTGACAACCCAATGTCTTCAGGAAGCTCCACCTTGTATGTATTATTTCCATACTTTGCAAGTATCTTACATGGACCTAGCCTCTTCATCTTTAGCTTGTGAGGAACACCTTTTTTCAGCCTATGTTTGTTCAAGTGTACCATCACAAAGTCTCCAATCTGAAACTGAACATCCCTCTTTGTTGCATCCACCTTTTGCTTTACCCTTTCAACATTTTCAATCAAGTTCTTTCTCACACTTTCATGGACTTATCTCATTGAAGGAGCAAAGTCCTCAGCATATCCACTACCATGCATTCCTTCCTTCAATTCTCTAAGTTCAAAAATCCCTCTTGGGTGAAAACCATAAACTATTTCAAAGGGACTCTTACCAATTGATCTATTCACTGTATCATTGTACGCACATTCAGCTTGCCCAATGAGTTGGTTCCATGCTTGACCATACTCCTTTGTGAGGCATCTCAACAAGTTACCAAGACTCCTATTGACCACCTCTATTTGGCCATCTGTCTGTGGATGGTAGGCGGATCCAAAAGACAAGTTAGTGCCAAGCTTTTTCCATAAGGTCTTCCAAAAATGGCTCATGAATTTGGTGTCCCTATCTGAAACAATACTAAGTGTGAGTCCATGGATCCTCACCACTCCACTAAAAAACAACTGAGCAATGTTACAAGCATCATGAATAGTCCTGCAAGGCATGAAATGAGCCATCTTGCTAAATCTGTCCACAAAAACATAAATATTGTCATATCCCTGCCTTGTTATTGGCAAACCAACTACAAAATCCATGCTTATGAATTCTCGTGGTCTGGTTTGGATTGGAAGTGGGTGATAAATACCTACATTGGAAGATGTACCCTTTGCTTTTGACACACTACACAACTCTCAACATATTGTCTAACATCTCTATTCATTCTAGGCCAAAAATAGAACCTAGTGACTAGCTCTTGAGTCTTATTGACTCCAAAATGACCACTAAGTGCTCCATTGTGTTTTAATTGAATCAAATTCTCTCTCATAGACCCTTTAGGAACACAAATCTGACCTCCTTTAAACAATAAATCATTCTGCAAGGTATATTGAAAAAACTAACCATGAAAGTTGTTTTTAAACTCCTTGCATACCTTGTAGATTTGGGCAAAATCTTCATCTTCAGCATATAGGTCTTTGAAGCTATCAATACCTATGATTTTTAGCTAAACTTCTTGGACTGTGAGCAACCTTCTATTCAATGCATCAACAACCTTATTCTGTACTCCCTTTTTATGCTTGATATTGAAAGTGTGGGCTTGTAGATACTCCATCCACTTCATGTGTTTGCTGCTAAGTTTGTCTTGAGATTTAAGGAATCTAAGAGCTTGGTTATCAGTATATACTATGAACTCCTTTGACATCAAGTAGTGCCTCCACTTCTTGAGTGCTTGGACTAGAGCATACAACTCTAAGTCATAAGAAGAGTACTTCTTCTTTGCATCATTTAGATTCTCACTATGGAAAGCTACTGGTCTTCCTTCTTTGCTGATGACAACCCCAATGGACACATTGCTTGCATCACATTCCACTGTAAAAATCTTATCAAATCTTGTAAGAACTAGAGTAGGCAACTCTGCTATCTTATCCTTGAGTGTTTCAAACCCTTTCTCAGCTTGTGGTGTCCATTGAAACTTTGTCCTCATCCCACCTCTAATGGTGTCTAACATGGGTGCACAAATCCCATTGAAATGTCTAATGAACTTTCTGTAATACTGAGTTAAACCATGAAAACTTCTCACCTCTGTTGCAGCCTTAGGAGTAGGACAACTTAGAATGGCATCCACCTTCTCTTGATCCATTTTGAGGCCACCCCAAGACAAAACAAAACTGAGATATACAAGCTCCTACTTCATGAAGTCACACTTCTCCAAATTGATCATTAGTTTTTCATCATGCAATTTCTTGAAAACAATTTTCAAATGCCTAATATGCTCCTCCTTAGTTCTGCTGAAAACTAAAATGTCATCTAGGTAGACAACAAAAAATTTACAAATGCATTCTACCAATACCTCATTCATAAGCCTCATAAAAGTTGAGGGAGCATTAGACAAACCAAATGGCATTACAAGCCATTCATACAAACCTTCTGTAGTTTTGAAGGCTATTTTCCATTCATCTCCTTCATTTATCATGATTTGGTGGTAGCCACTCTTAAGGTCAATTTTGATGAAGTACTTTGCCTCCCCTAAACAATCCATTAGGTCTTCAATTCTAGGTATTGGGAACCTATACCTAATGGTGATTCTATTAATGGCTCTAGAATCAGTACAAAGTCTCCAAGATCCTCATTTCTTAGGTGCTAAAATAGTAGGGATTGCACATGGGCTTATGTTATTTCTAATTAGGCCTTGGTCTAATAGCTCTATGATTTGTTTGGCTATTTCCTCATTTTGTTGAGGGGTCATCTTATAGGAAGATTTGTTGGGTAAGGCGGCTCTTGGTATGAAGTCAATCTTGTGGATAACAAGTCTCTTAGGAGGTAGGGGAGTGGGTTGGCCATCATTCATAATGTCTCTATACTCTTCAAGTATTTATTTAAACTCATTTGGTATCTCTGATTTCTTGACAACAACTTCATCTTTTGGCTTCAATACTAAAGTAAACCCAACTCCTTCTCCTTCTCCTTCTCCTAGGGTCTTCAAGAACTCTTTCTCATCAACCATGAGCACACTTGGACTTGATGTTTTCATCTCTCCTTCTATCAGGGACTGAATTTTGAAATTCACTCCATCTTTCTTGAATGAGTAGGCATTCTTGGTTCCATCATGCATGGCTTGCCTATCAAATTGCCATGGCCTTCCAAGTAGAAGGTGGCATGCATCCATGGGAAGAATTTCACATAGAACTTTGTCTTTATACTTTCCAATGGTGAACTCTACCCATGCTTGTTCTCCTACAAACACATGTTGTCCTTTGTTGAGCCATGTAACCTTGTATGGATTGTCATGTGGAATCCTTTCCAAATTTAACTTGGTGGTTGCCTCTTCACTAATGATATTATTAGTTGAGCTTGAATCAATAAAGACTCTACACACCTTCCCTATGATCTTGCACTTCACTCTAAAGAGTGCTCTCCTTTGGCTTGGTTCTTCTTTGCTTGGATCTCTAATTAAGGTGGAGCCTAATCAGACTCAGTTTCTTTCGGTGCAGTTTCCCCCCAGACATATCTATTTGTCCCCCAAGCTCGGGGTCAAGGGGCAGAGCCCCTTGCGGGGTCCTGGGGCAGCGCCCCATGCGGGGACCCTTTGGGGCAGCGCCCCAGGGCGGGGTCGAGGGGCAGGGCCCCTCAACGCCAACAATGACTTAATGATATTGTAAAGGGTCGACCATCAATTCTCCATTAGTCAGAGTATTTTTTCCCTAATTAGGCTAGGTCAAATAGACTTGTGAAAAGGGCTTAGGTTTTCGAGATTTCATTGTATGAGGGATTTTTTGTAGCTTCTTGTGATGGTATTGAGTTGCAGGTTTCAGATTATAATTGTTGGATAATAATAAAAATATTGGACTCGTTGTTGGTGGACGTAGCCTAGGGATTGGGTGAACCACGTTAAATCTCAGTGTCATTTGTGTTCTCTTCTGTGTTTATATTTGCATTTTTCTGCTTATTATTCTAACATAAGGTCCTCTTTATCATGAGGTTCTCACCTTCCTCTGATTCTAATGGTACCTCAGATGGCTTGTTGCTGCAACTTGATTCTTCTTAGACATAGTTAACTCTCTTTCCACCTCCTTGAGAAGTAGAACCTTTTTTCAAGACACCTATAGGCAGGATGCCCTAGCTAATTGCAGTGGTAGCATTTCATGGTGGCAAAGTAGGATGCTCCTCTTCCTTGATTGTTACTACTCCTTCCTCTCCAACTAGTGTTAGAGCCTCTACCTCTGCTGAAACCTCCTCTATTTGAGTTTCCTTCATGATTTTTAGTGAGCTTGTTCTCACTTTATTGCCTTGAGTCTGATCCTCTTCCACCATAGCCTCCTTGTCCTCTTCCTTCTCTACCTCTACCTCTTCCTCTGAATTTTTATTTTTATTTCTTTTTGTTCTTCTCTTCCACTTTCAATGCAAGTTGGAAACACTTATGGACGAGCGTGGGAGTCCACAAACTGATTTCCTCTTGGATATTCCATTTTAGGCCTCCAAGATACCTAGCCACCTTGATATTATCATCCTCTTGGATGCTTGACCTCAAGCACAACTTCTGGAATTCTTTAGTATACATAGCCACATCCGAATTTTTTTGTTTCAAACTCTACCTCTTCTTGTGTAACTAGATTTGATAATCCTCAGGTAGGTATTGCTCCTTTACCTTGTTTAACATGGCCTTCCAATTTGAAATTGGATGCTTACCCATATTCTCCCTCTCTTATTGGAGGTATTTCCACCATGTTAATGTTGAACCTCTTAACCTTGACTTTGCAACTTTTACCTTTTGTGCTTCAGTTATGCCCTCACATTCAAAATGATTCTCAATACCTTCTATCCATTCCAAAACTAGTTCACTGTCAATTCTCCATTAAAGAATGGAATTCCTTCAATAATTTTGCCTCCTAGGGCTCTGAGAGCTTTTAGAAATGGCTCCTCACTCATTGGAGGGTCTGGTTCAAGTATCAAGTTTTGTTCATGAACTTTCTGCTTCCCTTTGTTGCTGTTGACTTCGTCTCCATTTCTGCTTTTAGTTGCATCTGCAACTTCTTGAAGTTTTACCTTCATCTTGTCCGGGGCCTCTTCAAGGAATCTACTCCTTTGCCTTTCTTCTTCAATTAGCCTCTTCTTCTCATCTAATTCCTTTGCAAGCTCTGTATTGGTGACCATCTTGTTTTCACCTACTGATACTGTTGGCTGGAAGATCTACCACAAGCCCAATCAATTTAGGCTCTGATACCAATTTGATGTGGTACTGGATTCTTGTTGCTACTACGGAGTCAGCTTGGCTCTGATCTAAGATCTTTCTCCTAGATCTCTTAGGGTATTCAAAACCCTAAGCTGAGGTAAGTCACTATCAGCTTTACCTCCTCTTCAAGACTCAATCCCCATCGACATGTTATACCTCCTCACTGAACCTACACAAATAGATTCATTCTACTCGCTCAACCAATGTTTTCAGAACATTTCTTTCCTTCTCTTCCCTAGCCGAACTATTACCGAGCTCGCCTAGGGTAAGTTCTCAAGACTCGTAGCTATTGCTTCTCCTACCAAAGACAAAAAGGAAACTATGTACATGGGCTCCTCTCGAGTTTCATCCCAACACATGATTCTCACCATGAATTCAGAAATCTCGAGGGGCCATTCTTGTTTACAACCCAGGTGAAGAACTAACAACTTGCAAAATAGAAATAAAGTAAACTAATCTACTTGCATGCAAAATGAACAACAAATTCACTAAACACACAATCTGCAAATTCTCATTTCTGGAAACAAAACAAAACAATACAATAATCTGCAACTGTGTAACTTTTCTGTCACTTCTCCTCTTTTGCAACCTCTCCTCTCTTTAAATGAATGCTTGGGATGTCATTATTAACCATCCTCTCATTGGAAACAACCCTAACTGCCCACATATTTGTAAGAATCTCTTCAGGAACCGTTACAACTGTCCATACTATCCATAAAAGAAAAGATCCGCTTTTCACGGGCCATTACGAATGAATTTACCGAGCACCAGTCTTAATCGGGTGCTAGTGTTAACCAAAATTCACAGTGTTAACCAAAATTCACAGTGTTAACTGATAGTGTTAACCGACAGTGTTAACTGACAGTGTCAACCAAAATTCACATTGTTAACCGACAGTGTTAACTGAAATTCACAATGTTAACTGAGTGCCAGTGATACCGAGAACTAGTCATACCAAGCAGCTTATGAAAATTTCCTGATGCCTTGGTTGGATTTCCAGAGGCTTACAAACTACGTCACACACACACACAAATAAAAGAAACCAACTAAGCAACCTATCTATACATGGATTGACCTAGTCATATCCATCTTATGGAAACAAAAAAAATGACCTTCTAAGGTCCACACAAATTCTCCTGACTGGTTTAGAGTCAGTACATGCCAGAATCAAAGAGCAAAGCAAGAAACATAGGGGTTAATCTAGTTGTGCTCCTGCACCAATCCGGGAGGCTTTTTCCCCTAAAAGATTATGAAGATCATATCCTGGAACATTAGGGGGTTGAATACTCCCCATAAACAAGATATTTTGAGGAATATGGTTAGAGATCACAAACCAGACATCTTTCTTGTTCAAGAAACTAAAATGTGCAAGGAAAGAGTGGATAAAATTAGGATTTTCCAGAAAGGAGGGGTTAGTAGTTATGGTTCAGTTGGAGCTTCGGGAGGAATGACTTTATTTTGGAACCAGAAAACCATCCGTGGGGAGATTATGTTCAAAGATTTCAATTTGATTTTGGTCAGAATGTATAATATTAGAGACAATTTTAGTTGGATCATCATGAGCATTTATGCTCCAAACTCTAAAGTGAATAGATCCAAGTTTTGGAAAAAAATTATTGAAAGAAGACAAAACTTTAAGGGTGAGTGTTAGCTAGTGATGGGGGACTTCAATACTCCCCTAAATGACTTGGAAAAATATGGTGTAACTTAATATCAAAATGAGGGATGAAATGAGCTTATTGAATTTATTAACCCTCAAGGTCTTATGGATTTTGATCTCCAGGGAATAAACTAGATACTTGGTCTAACAGGCACTTAGGTAAAGATAATATCTAAAGAAGATTGGATAGAGCCCTTATTTCTTAGAATTGGCTAACTCAATATTGCTACTCTTTATCTTCTATTGTCATAGTTGGGTCTGATCATTACCCTATTGTTTTAGAAGTTGATCCTTCATCTGGGCACAAAAACTACCCCTTTCATTTTGAAAAATGTGGACGAGTCACCCGGATCTCGAAAGAAGAATGTGATTGGTGGAAGATCAGAGTGGATGGGAAAACTATGTTTAATGTTATGAAAAATCTTAGAAATATCAAAAATAAGATTAAAGTTTGGGATAAGGAAGTTTCTAGTGATATATTCCAATAGAAGAATAATGCTAAACATGGTTTAAAAATCATCTAGGACTCTATCCAGCATTATGGTTTTTCTGAAGATCTCAGAGAGGAAGAGTAGAAAGCTCTGGTTAACTATCATGATATTATCTCAAAATAAGAGACCTATTGGCGCCAAAGATCCAGGGCTCTATGGCTCAAAGAAGGGGACAAAAAAACTAAGTTCTTTCTTTTAACTACCCTCAAACATAGAGTGGCTAATAGAATAGCCAAAATATCTAAAGGCATTAAAAAGGTCAACAAGGAAGATGAAATTAAAAAGGAAGTTGTTGACTACTTTTCCTCTTTCCTCACTATGGAGAATAATCTGAACAATATCAATTAAAATCTTCTGATAGAAGCTATCCCTAACATAGTTACTAATGATCAAAACAAAAACCTACAAGCTATTCCTTCTGGCAAGGAGATTAAGGAGGTTTTCTTCTCTTTTGATGGAGATAAAGCGCCAGGCTCAGACGACTTTCCCATGTTTTTCTTCCAAAATTTTTGGCATATTATGGAGAAGGATGTTTCTATTGTTGTGAAGGAATTCTTTGGGAGTAGGAGCCTTCTTAAATAAATCAATGGCGCTTTCTTAGTTCTAATCCCTAAATTTGTTGGTGTGAATTCATTTGACCAGTTCAGACCTATTAGCCTTTGCAACTCGGTCTACAAAATTATTTCAAAACTTTTGACTACTAGGCTATTGGCTATCCTCCCGATTCTCATTTCCCCTCAATAGAATGGTTTCATTCCTATAGGAAAATTCTTGATTCTATCTTCATGGTCCATGAAAATATTCACTTGTTGGATGTTGCTGGTAAAATGGGGTTTCTCCTCAAACTTGGTCTTTCCAAGGCCTATGACCGTGTGGACTGGAAATTTTTGAGGTTGGTGTCAAGGAAATTTGGCTTCAATGATTGGGTTATTCATATTATATCCCAGATGATCTCTACTACGTCTTTTATTATGATTATTAATGGTTCAGCCTCCAATTTCTTCAAAAATTCTAGAGGCCTGAGACAGGGAGATCCGATTTCCACCATTCTTTTTACTATTTTGGATGAATGTCTAGGGAGATATTTGAAGCTTTTGGTCAATAAGGGAGTCATTCATGGGTTGCGGCCTTCTTCCAATTCACTGACTTTCTCTCATGACTAGTTTTTGGATGATACCATTACCATGAGCACTTCTACAGTTCAAGAAGATAAAGCAATGAAATACGCCCTTAATGTCTATTCTAGCGCTATTGACCAATTGATCAATTGAAATAAAAGTTCCTTGTTCTTCATCAATACCCCTGAGGTTAGACATAATATAATTTCTCTCATCATGGAGTGTAAAATTAGTTGCTTTCCTTCATCCTATTTAGGCCTACCTCTTGCACTGAATATTGTTGATTCCTTCTAGAACTCAGTGATTGATAAGTTTAACAAAAGACTTGCTCAGTGGAAAGGAACTATTTTATCTCAAGCCGGTAAGGCGACCTTAATTAAAGATACCTTTAAAAGCATGGTTATTTATTCCCTTGGCCTTTTTAAGATACCTGTGAAGTACTCTAAAAAGATTGAAAGCATTCAAAAAAGATTCCTCTTGTTTGGAGCTGAAGAAAAAATTGTATCCCTATGATTGCCTAGGAGAAGGTCTATAAACCCAAGAATTTGGGGGCACTAAGGTTAAAACCAATCAAGGTTATCAACAATTCTCTGATGACATGTAACTGATTGAATGTTTGAAGATGTTAAGTTGATCACTGAAATGTAGAAAGATAATGCAAGACATTAAATCAGTTAATGGATTGTATTTTCATTGATGTCAACTTGATATAATCTAAACAATTATAATCAAAGTCTAAAAGACTTCAGAGAATCAGAGAGAAAAACATTATGCTCTCAGTAATGCATAAAAGACAAGCATTCACTAAGTGACTTCAAACACCGATGGACAATGGAACCCGACAGATAGAGATAACCAAAATTCAAGTCACAGTGATGCCCGAGAAAGAACACCGGCGAGCAGAATCACAAGCATAACCGACTGCTAGAATAATAGTGTAAACTAATGGAGAAGCCCGAGGAGAACTTGAGTGTTGACCGAAGCTATCAAAGAGTTAAACAACAAAATTAACTGGAGTTCAGAAATGACAAATTATCTGGCTGGCAGAGCTAAATATAGACTTAATGGTAGTTATCATTGTTTTCAATGACAAGATAAAGCCAGAGATAAGTAAAAGATTTAAAGTTGTTTTGTCCAGTTGGAAAGAAGATCTCTACAAGATAAAACATGAGTTTTTCTTTAAATCAAATTGACTAAGATTGTGGATCACGCTAAGATCAAGAAAATCAACAACCTAGAAATGGTGATATCATGTCTATAAAAAGACAACTTAATTCATTATGAATTAAGGGAGTGAATGACAAAGAGGATGTTGGAGAGAAAGCGATGAAGAACAACTTCATACAGTCCTGATCAATCAAGCTAAGGAAAGAGATAAATTTTTCTGCAGACACCGAGCAACAGAGCATAGCATCACCGAGCAGAACAATAGTGGAGCAAAGGTATTAAAAGGACATATTGATCAGATTATTTTATGAGCTTACAATATATCTAAAAATATACAAGTATAAGTTGTATGTGAATAGATCATATTGTTTCAGTTTAACCATTGATTCAGAAAGTCTTAACCGAGCAGGATTTAAAAATCATTTTTATATTGAGATACATCCAAAGGAGTATCAAAAATTTTGATCATAAAGATAGCATGAGATGCCAGATACCTATTGACAGGACAAGTGAGTGTTTGATCAAGGAAGGTAGCATAGAGATGCCTGATATCAAGTGACAGACTAAACTTTTAAATCCTCTAACAAGGTCACACCTAACAGTGTGTTTGTAACCTTTAACAGGGTTGTCTCTTCAATGAGCTCACTTCAGAAGAGTGAACATTTTGGGTTACCGGTCCCAAGTGGTTTTTCCCTTAACAGGGTTTCCACGTTAAAAATCCATGTGTCATTGTGTTTATGAGTCATTACTTTAGTGTTTTGCATTACACATAGCTAATATGGATTGATCCGTATACTCTAGATAATTTACTGTCTTTCGGTAAATTAACAGACTGTTATTCGGTAAACATACAATATAAGGTTTTACAAAGCATTCCAAGCAATAGTAATTTAATAAGTATATTTGGAGGCATTCATCTTATAGGACTGAAGATAACTAGAGGCTTAATATTGTGGTACTAAGTTTTTGGGTTGATTAATTAGAATATTTTTGAGGCCACTGATTCACCCCCCTCTCAGTTATTACTAACAATTGGTATCAGAGCTTGTGTGCTTAGAAAGGGAGTTTAACAACTCAAGAAAAAGATCACAAGATGAACATACGAGATGTGCCCAAGTTGAATAAAG
>MU227039.1:494895-507480 GCA_018584345.1 Thuja plicata
GATTCACCCCCCTCTCAGTTATTACTAACAATTGGTATCAGAGCTTGTGTGCTTAGAAAGGGAGTTTAACAACTCAAGAAAAAGATCACAAGATGAACATACGAGATGTGCCCAAGTTGAATAAAGACAACTTTGCATCATGGCAAAGCAGAATAAGACTCCACCTGTCAGGTATTGGCAATGATGTTACTCAATACCTTGATAATGAATATGTGTTGCCTACAGGACCTCATAAATTAAGAGAAAAGCATGAGCATAATTGCATGGTGATAGAACTTACCTCATCACTCCCTGATGCTGAGTTTGAAGATGTCAAAACCTGCACCTCTACAAAGAAAATGTGGGATAAGTTGAAGCTGGTACATGGAGGAGATGCTAATGTACTAAGAGCCAAGGTAGAAAGCCTAAGAGGGAGGTTTGATGACCTAAGGATGAAAGAAGGAGAAAACATCACTCAGTATAGCTACAGAATCAAAGAGGTAATCAATGCTATCTAAGGAGTTGGAGGTGTGCTTGAAGAGGAGACAATGGTAAGTAAAATCTTAAGAACCTTAATACCTGTATATGCTATTAGATTTTCTGTTATTCAAGAAATGAGAGAAGTTGCAAACAATACAGTTACTCTAGATAGTTTCATTGGTAGACTGATTTCATTTGAGATGAATAAATTTGATAATAGTGTCTTACCATCTATAGAATCTAAATCCAAATCTTCTTTGAAAATAAGTAATTCAATTCATAGACATGCTATTAGAAATAATAGTGAAAGTGATAATGAGGATCAAAGACTTGATGAGATTGAAGCACTAATGGCAAGAAGATTGCAGAGAGTCAAAGGTAGATACAAAGGTAAATTATCACTTGTATGCTTTAATTTTAAAGAGGTTGGACACTTTGCTGCAAGATGTCCAAACAGAAGAAAAGATGATAGAAGTAATGATAGATCATATGAGAAGAAGTTTGAAAGAGGTGATAACAGAGATTACTGAAGCAACCAACAACCTGACAGAAGAGATACCCGATACTACAAGGACAAAGGAAAGAAATCTTGTTACCTAGCTGAGAACAAAGTTGATGACACTGACACTGAATCAGAAGAAGACATCGAGATGGTATTTGTAGCCATGAAGGATGATTCAGATGATGAAGAAGAAAGGTATGTAGAAACTGCAATCATATCTAAAGTTAGTAAAAATGATGTTTGGATCATAGATAGTGGTTGCACTCACCATATGACCGGGGATAAAAAAAAATTTAAGACTTTTGAATACTATAATGGTGGTTCAGTGAGAATGGTTAATGATACACCTTGTCCAGTTGAAGGTAAAGGGACTATAATGTTGAATAACCTGATGAAATGTGAAAATGCTTATTGGGTAAAAGGATTGAATTATAATCTATTAAGTGTTTCACAGATGAACAACTCAGGTCACCGAGTAGCATTTGAAAATAAGAAGGCAAAGATCTTCAATGAATCAGAAAGGTTGATTGGAACCGGTGAGAAGACAAAAGGTAACCTTTTCTATCTTGATGACACTAACACCACTTGTTTGATGGCTAGAAACGAAGATATATGGTTGTGGCACAAAAGGTTGTGTCATGTGAACTTTGACAACATAATAAAGATAAGCAATAAAATGAATGTCAGAGGCTTACTGAGCATGACTAAGCTCGAGCATATCATGTGCAAGAATTGTCAAAAAGGTAAAATGACAAAGTCTATTTTCAAGAGTAAAGCCCATACATCTAATGCAATTCTAGAATTAGTCTATTTTCAAGAGTTACTATGGAGATAGGTACTTTGTTCTCTTTGTTGATGATTATTCTAGAATGATGACATTCATGTTCTTAAAAGATACATTTGAAGTATTCAAGATGTTTAGATGGTATAAGGCTATGGTATAAAAACATTGTGAAAAGAAATTGAAATGCTTAAGGCCAGATAGGGGAGGGAAATTTACTTCAGATGAATTCACTAACTATTGCAATGAGCATGGAATTAAAAGATAGGTTTCTGCACTAAGAACACCACAACAAAATGGAATTGCTGAGAGGAGAAACATATCAATTGTTGACTGTGCAAGAACATTGATGATTGAGAAAAGCACCACTCAAACTTTCTAGAGGGAAGTTGTTAGTACTGTTGTCTACACATTGAACATAGTACAATTGAAGGACACAAAGAAGACACCCTATGAGCTTTGGTATGGTCATACACCCAATGTAAGTTACTTTAAAATATTTGGTAGTCAATGTTATATTTTGAAGGATGATAGAAATGGAAAACTTGACTCCAAAAGTGAAGAAGGTATCTTTATAGGGTACTCAACCAAAAGCAAGGCTTATAAATGTCTTAACAAGTCATCTAACAAAATCATTGAAAGTGCAAATGTAAAAATAGATGAATTTGCATAAAAGAATGATAAGGAAAGAAAAAGAGAACCAGAGGACTACAACATGTTTTTTTATACAGAACTAGACACTCTACCCGAGCAACAGTGTATTGCACCCAAGCATCAAACTGCAATTATTGAAAATTGGGAAAATCCTCAAGATGATGTTTCGAGCAATGGAGATCAGAATGAAGGTCAAGAAGATGATCAGAATGATGAACACGAAGTTGAACCGAAACTTGTCAAGTATGTCAGAATACATCATCCACAAAATCAAATCATAGGAGACAAGAAGGCTGGAACAAGAACAAGAAGTAAGTCAATAAACACCAGATGTTTACTTTGTGATTTTGAGCCTAAATTTGTTAACCCTGCACTTGAGAATGAAGAATGGGTCAGTGCAATGAACAAAGAAATGGAGCAGATTAAGAAGAACAATACATGGACACTAGTACCGAGACTAGATGTCAAGTTTAGAAATAAGTTGAATGAGAATTGAGAAGTCACAAGAAACAAAGCAAGGTTAGTATGCAAGGGGTATGCACAAGAAGAAGGAATTGATTATGGAGAAACCTTTGCACCCGTTGTTAGACTAGAAGGAGTAATAATCTTACTTGCTTATGCTACATTTAAAGGAGTCAAGGTATACCAGATGGATGTCAAATCTGCATTCCTAAATGGAATACTGGAAGAAGAGGTATACATTGAACAACCAGAAGGGTTTGTTGATCCGGACAAGAGAAACATGGTATGTAGACTACATAAATCCTTGTATAGATTGAATCAAGAACCGAGAGCCCGGTATGAAAGACTTCACTCATATCTCATTAGCATTAAATTTGTTAGAACAAGTGAAAATAACAATCTATACTTAAAAGAAGATACCGATGGTAATATTCTTATTGCTGAAATTTTTGTTGATGATATCATTTTTGGGGGAAATGAAATGTTATGCAAATCCTTTGCTAATGAAATGATCAAAGAGTTTGAAATGTCTATGTTTGGAGAGATCAAATTCTTTCTTGGTCTATAGATTCTTCAACAAAATGCAGTCATATATATCACTCAGTCCAAATACATCAAGGAAGTGTTGAATATATTCAAGATGGAAGATTCCAAACCAGTTGGAACACCTATGGATACCGGATGTAAGTTGACAAAAGAAGAAAAATCAAATGAGGTAAAACAAACCTTATATAGATCAATGATTGGAAAACTAATGTATGTTGTTCACACCAGACCAATATAGCACATGCAGTTGGAATAGTTGCAAGATTCTCTGCTAATCCCAAAGAATCACATATGACTGGTGTCAAGAGAATTCTGAGATATCTAAAGAACACTGAGGACTATGGCTTATGGTATAAAAGAGAAGGAAAGTTTGACCTACAAGTCTATACAGGTGTTGATTGGGCTAAAAACATTGATGACTGAAAGAGCACAATTGGAGGAGAATTCTTCATGGGTGAAAAAATTGTCACATGGATCAGCAAGAAGAAATGATGCATCTCCCAGTATATTGCAGAAGCAAAGTATGTAGCTACTACTGCGAATTGCTCTAATATTGCATGGATCAAACAATTACTAAATGGTATGCATATGAAGATTCATGAACCAGTAATTATTTATTGTAACAATACCAGTGCAATTAACATCTTTAAGAATTGAGTCATGCATGCTAAGACTAAGCATATTGCTATAAAGTATCACTATCTGAGAGAACAAGTGAAAGCAAAAGAGGTAATACTAGAATATGTTCAATCAAAGGAACAACTAGCTAATATACTCACCATGCCATTACCAAATGATACATTTGAGTACTTGAGATAGAGACTAGGGGTTCAACCCTTGTCTATCGGTCAGTAAGCTAACTAGGAGGCTACATCATCCTGCACACAATCATAAAATCATTCATGTTGATGCACAACCAAGATGAACAACAAAAAATACATTTGTACACAACAAGGTACAAGAGGCATTGTATTGCTGATGGATAGGGAAATTCAAGGAGTATATTATATAAAGGGATAAAAGATGATATAGTTGTTTGTTTGGCATTGTTGTCAAAGGGAGAGAGTATCTCATTATCATAAGGGAGAGATTATATCATTATCCAAGAAGTGACATTCCTGAGAATAAAAAAAAATAAAAATTTAATCAATATTCAAAGGGAGAGAAATTGATTACATATGAAATATCCATCTAAGGGAGAGAAGAAACAAAGGGAGAGAGTTCATAAAAAGAGAGAGATTTGTTGTCAAAGGAAAACAAGATTATCAAGAAGAGGAAGAGTCAAGGAAGAGAACATATCAGAATAGAGACAAAAGATGCTACATCTATCCAGTGAAGGGATTGAAGATTGAAGACATCCACTCTGCAAGAAACAAATCAAAGCTATTTTTGAGCTTACCAAAAGTCAGACATTTGTAATAGTTACATTAGAAAAGCTTGATGAAACTATTATATTTCATATTGTATTAGTAATAGTATAGTATGATAATGTAGTATGTTGTCATCAATGCCAAAGGGAGAGATTGATGACATGTAACTGATTGAATGTTTGAAGATGTTAAGTTGATCACCGAAATGCATAAATATAATGAAAGAAATTAAATTAGTTAATGGATTGTGTTGTCATTGATGTCAACTTGATATAATCTAAATGATTATAATCAAAGTGTCAAAGACTTTAGATAACCAGAGAGAAAAGGATTATGCTTTCAGTAATGCATAAAAGACAAGCATTCACTAAGTAACTTCAAACACCAACGGACAGTAGAACCCGACAGACAGAGATAACCGAAAGTAAATTCATAGTGATGCTCGAGAAAGAACACCGATGAGCATTACCGATGAGTAGAATCACAAGCATAACAGATGGCCAAAATCATAGTGTAAATCGATGGAGAAGCCCGGGGAGAACTGGAGTGTTGACCGAAGCTATCAAAGAGTTAAACACCAAAATTAACTGGAGTTCAAAAATGACAAAATATCTAGATGGCAGAGCTAAATATAAACTTAACTGGTAGTTATCATTGTTTTCAATGACAAGATAAATCCAGAGATAAGTAAAAGATTTAAAGCTATTTTGTCCAGTTGGCAAGAAGATCTCTATGAGATAAAACAAGAGTTTTTCTTAAATCAAATTGGCTAATATTGCGGATCACGGCAAGATCAAGAAAATCAAGAACCTAGAACCGATGATATCATGTCTATAAAGAGACAATTTAATTCATTACGAATTAAGGGGAGTGAATGAAAAAGAGGATGCTGGAGAGAAACTGATGAAGAACAACTTCATACTGTCCTAATCAATCAAGCTAAGGAAAGAGATAAAGTTTTCCGTAGACACCGAGCAACATAGCATAGCATCACTGAGCAAAATAATAGCGGAGCAAAGGTATTAAAAGGACATATTTATCAGATTATTTTATGAGCTTACAATAGATATGATAATCTGCAACTATAAGTTGTATGTGAATAGATCATACTATTTTAGTTTAACCATTCATTCAGAAAGTCTCTTAACCGAGTAGGATTTAAAAATCCTTTCTATATTGAGATACATCCAAAGGAGTATCAAAAAGTTTGATCATGAAGATAACATGAGATGCCAGATACCTATTTGTTACAAACACTGGGGGGGTGAATCAATGTTTGTCAATTATCTTTATTTCAGAAACTTTAAACTTAAATCAAATAGATAACAAATGAAGCATAAAACAATAACCCATTACACAAGATATGATTACGGGAAAACCTTGATTAAAGGAAAACCCCTATGGGAATTAGTACCCACAAATGATTGTACTAGTCTTATGAACTTGTTAGAGTTTCCTTGCCCTGTTAGGAGTAGTCTTTATAATGCAAGTACAATGACCCTATTAAGAGTCTTTACAAAAACCCTGTTAAAGGTGAATGACTCACTGCCAAATAGGATGAAGGCTACAACCTTCAAGTAATAGATATACACTATATCAAAAGGTGAACTATTGTAATGAAACTATTGTCTGATCAGTTCCTTTTATGCGCTGATGCTTTAATCTCTTGAAGACTTCTAGGGCCCATTTTCGTGGAATTTGTGCATGCTAGAATTGCCAATTCTAGAATTGAATCTAGTCTGGAATTCTTCTATTCTCAAAATGAATTCTAGAATATGGGCTTGTCCTGTTTGGTTCACCTGGAAGACATGTATATATACTATATATACATGTATGTATATATACACACACATATATATAGACATGTGTGTATATATATAGACATGTGTGTATATATACACACATGTATATACATGTGTATATATACACATGTATATATATACATGTATAAATATACACACATGTGTATATATACACACATGTATATATATACATCCTTATAGCAATATAATATTAACACAAAAATGAGAATGAATTTTCCTTCCCAAAATAATACTCTCAATTCCAATTCCAATTTTCAATTCCAGTTCCAGGTCCTGAGGGGGAATTGTGGAATGCTCAAAAAGGCCCAAAATTAGAATTCACATAACCCTATTCCTATTTTTCATTTTGGAACCAAACACTGAATTCGACAATACCAGCATGCGGGTATGCCAATTCCTAGTCAATACCTAGAAACAAACGGGCCCCTACTTCATACTGATTTTCTCATATTGATCTTCTGAATATCTTCTCTACTTCTTTTCCACTCTTACACTTGATACAAAATTGCATGTCTAAGTATATATACATGCCTGAATAGACATGACCAAAAATAAGACCTTAGCCAGCCCAAAAACAACATACACAACGCTTCCAAATAAATTGTCTTAAGCATGTTTACATGAGTGTTAAAGAAATAATTACAATCATATTACAATAGGCGCATGGCCATTACAAAATAAAATATTATACGCTAATCCAAAATTTGAGGTTGGCTTCATACTCTATTTTCTGAACTGCTAGTGACACTTAATCTTGCTATAACTTCTTTGTATGGTCATATCATACCATGCATGTATAGACTAAGCTTAATGACATATCATAAAGCTTAAGTATGGAGGAACATAGTCATATTCGATCATACACACGTGCGCTGGTGTTTTGATCAAATGCATATATCTGTTTTGTTTTGTCTTCTATACTTAGCCAATTTTATCTTCCAAGTTTACTTGACAAAACTTCATATGACTTTGTTGCCATAATGGCAACACAAAATTAGTCATATACACCCTGAGTGTCAACTTGCCAAAAATCTCCCCCTTTTTCATTAATGGCAACAAAGGAATGTCGCCAAGTTACTTAATCTTTTACTTGACAACAAAAATTGTAAGTCTATTGTTCATCATAAATTCGGCTATATATATTGAAATCCTTTCTATACACTACTCCCCCTTCAACATTAATGACAAAGGTTCCAAAAATTAAAGACCTAAGTACTTACTCTGAGTACACATCTAGGTAAGCAATCTGAAGATTCTTGATCTCTTGCTGCCAGAATGCCTTCAGTGCATCAACAGTCTGAAGATGGGCGCATAATGCATATGTGAGCTTCTCCATTTTTGTTAGATCCATGCAAGGGCCTTGATCATATGTGACCATGGTTGTATCTATCTGTTTGATGTTCTCATTCAATATAGCTAAGGAGGGCGCAAGTGCATTTCTCAGTTGGATCTGCCTGTTCCTTATCTTGCTGATCTCTATCTTGGATTTTTCAATATTTTCTATCTGCCCTTGATAGATGTTGTTGTAGATGTTGATGTCTTGGGAGGATGTTTCAACTGATTTCCTAATGTTTTCAACCAAGATGTCTGCTTCTTCAATCTTTTTAATGTGCTCAGAAGTGAATTTGCCTTTGTCCATACAATTTGCTATCACCTTCCTGCCTTTTGCTGCTAGCTCTTTCATAATTTTTTGACCAATCTTCAATGCGTTTAGATCTAACTGGAAGTTCTTTATCAGTTCATCTAATCATTCCTTTTTGTACTTCTCCTCTGCAGTTTTAGTAACTAAGTCTACTAAACTTGTGAAGTTTGCTTTGAAGCAAGTTAGGATGCTGTCAACATCATCTACTGACTGAATATTTGCTAATTTCTTCTCTATTGGCACTAGATTATTCAGAATGTTTATCGACTCCAGAAAGAGAGGGTTTCTCATAACTTGTTTCTCTTTGGCTTTCTCCATGGCTAATACACTAATTTTAATCAGGTCTTCCTCTCCCCATGCATCTAGGTTTGCTGAGTCAGGGGTCAAGCTTGACAACAATGATACTGATGGTTTGATAGATGGAGTGAATATAACATTTTGACTATCCACATATTCAATTTTCACTGGGATCTCCATAGAGGGTGGTTCGTTAGGTTCATCCTTACTCTCTTCATCTTTTCCTGTTGTTTCTCTTGCATGAACTTGTTCTTGCTGCAAAGAAGTATTATCAGTGCATACCTTCTCAGCTTCTTTAGTACTTACAAATGCTTCCTCAAACTTATTTAAATCATTTTTTGAGGCTGACATGGTGATCTCAACATCATTTATCACAATGGTTTCATCTGATTCCTTGACTGTATCAGAGGGTGATGTAACTTTAAGTGCTGAATCCTGTGGACCTGTCATAGGCACATTAGGAATCTCTATTTCTTTATCCTATTTGGGGGGAACTAAAGTCACTTTGGCTATAGGCGCCATTGATGGATACATGTGTCTATCCAAAAACACTTTCCCAAATGCTATTTCGGTCTCTTTTCCAACTAACTCATAGTCTTTGTTTATAATGTGAAGAGTTCTTGTTTTGGTTCTTAGATGAGGTTTTACCAAATCTAATAGAATTTCCTTCTCATCATGTGAGAAAATAGGGAGAAGACTATCTAATGTTTCTTCTCTAATCCTCATATCTTTCTCTATTGCTTGTCTTTTCAATAAGTCTAGTATATTCCATACTTTGTCTGGAATGACTGCCTTGAGTTCCAATACTGACCTTTTAAACTTGATCATATGAGAGATAATCATAGAATGCATTTTTGATTTATCTATCTCTTGGTACTTGTCATAAACATTTGAAATTGAATCTAGTCTTCCTTCATTAATGATTCTTTTCCTTAATAATTTCATACTAGGTTTGAATCCTACCTCAAGAGGGACTTGAGTGTTCTTTACTTTTCTCCATGTTGTCCTTGAAGATGGGTGACCTGTGGGAACTTGCTTCCTTCTTCTAGTCATCTTGCTTGGTACTAAAGGTGGAGAGGATTCCAGATTAATGGTGATAGAAGGCACATATGTATTCTCACCAGATTTCTTCTTGTTCTTCTTGTGGATATCATTTGATTTCTCTAACTTGACTTCTGCAGGTGTTTGTTTAAGCTCTCTTTCAATCTTAGCTTCCCTAGCTTTATCTAGGTCTTCTTGTGTGACCCCGTGAACTTTTAGGATGTTAGATGTAATCCTTGATGCCTTCCTCTTATTATCTACACTGTATAAGACAAAATCAACTTGATTTGTATTCTCTCTGTATGTGCCCCATCTAGGCTCATTTGGATCTTTAGGCACAGACAAAATAACTTGTGCATATCCTTCCAACACATGTTCTTCAAAGTCATAACCAAGTGGGTAGATCCATTTGGTTCTTGGCTCAACTAATTCCATACAAGTACAGTCAGTTTCCACCATGAAGCATATGGTGTCCTTGTACTTTTCAACTATCTTTTCTGGTATTATGAACCTCTTCTACATCTTGATCCTAAATGTCTTGATCTCCATATCCATAGAATCCTTTACACTACTTTCTGATGTAGCTTTTAATGAAATTTGTGACATAGTAGGGTTGCTCCTATCTAGGTAAAGATTAGAGACTTTACCAACAATGTGGAAGTATAGGTAGATAATCAAAGAGCCAAATCTGAATATTTTTCTCTTGTCATGCTTGATAGCTCTAATGTTCTCAATTAGTTGTGCACGCAATATCTCACAGATATTATACTGTGTGTTATCTCTTGCCATCCTTATTGCTGCCAGAACTATAGCTGTGGATACACTATTCAGTCTGCTTGTGTGCTGAAACTTGTAACCAAGTATCATGGTGAGGAGTTTGATGTCTTATTCCATAATGGGATCAACAATCATCCCGCGACTATCACTTCTAGATAAGCAAGCTTGCTCAACCTGTTTCTTTACATCCTTTCCAGCAAGAAGAACAGGTCCAATCTTGGAGAGTATAGTCATCTCATGAAAGAGGTCAATAGTAATACAGACAAGAACTTCACCAATCCAATACATATCATCATGAATCCTACTAAGTATAATTTTAACCCATTCTGGTTCATAGAACTCATGCACATTTGTGTAGTAAAAAATATGGTTATCAGTGAGATGCACGTATTCATTCTTGAATGAGTAATCTGGTTTCATCATTGATGCCATGAGAATTTTTATGTTGTTTTCACCCACGTATTACTTCTTACAGTAGATGTAAGTGCATATGTCCTCTACATACACGACTCCTAACGGAGTCTTGGAGAATGCCCCCTCTACATCATCTAGCACAGACTTGAATGGATGCTTCTTAAACACATATCTCTTTTTCTCAAAGATGTCAAACACTGTAGGAGTAGCCATTACTTACTTGTAACTTACTTAGGTAGGGTTTCACAGATATTTTGAAACGAAGCGTCCGCTAGGGTTCTGTTTCAACTTTGATTCACCTTGCTAACCAACCAACAGTTATATTTTTATGCTTTGATGCTAAATTCTCTTGTGCTCTTCGAATGCTTTGATCTCAAATGTAAAAGTGAAGATACAAGATTTTTCACTAACTTATAAAGAGTTTCTGCATTTAATGCTTGATGTCGTAATGCGGTTTATACTGAGAATTTCAATCTTTGTTCTTGTCAAAGTACAAGCTATGCATCCATGTATACTTCCTCAATTTGTCATCAATTACATGAATCCATAGGCGCATACTCAAAGGTGAGTATACCAGCCACACAGGGGTTTAGAGCTAGAATAGATCCCCCTAAGACCATGAGGATCATCTAACCAGAAGTAGAAGTTGTGTCCACTATAGATGCATCTACTACCTTGTTAACATTATCATCTTTCTTTACTTCCACCCATTTTTTACCTGAATCTTCTGTAGCTTTTACAAAATTGACTTCACCAGATTCTTCAAATAGTGATCCTTTAGGCTTTTCTTGTCTTTACGTTCTGGATCTGCAAAACCTTGAGATATGTCCAACTTTGTTACATGAATGACAAATGATTGGAGGTCTATTGATATTGTTTATCATGTTGCACTGCTTGGTTGTGTGTCCATTGTAATTACATATCTGACATGTAATGTTCTGAAGTTGATTTCTCTGATTGTATTGAGTCATATTTCTTTGGTTCTACTATGACTTGTTCTGCAGTGTATAGCCATGTGACCAAATTTATTACAAGAATAACAATAGCCATTGAAAGGTCTTACCTCTTTACAATCTCTTGTCAGGTGTCCATGTTTTTTACAGGCATAACATGTTCGGTTAACTAGCTTGTGTTCATCGTTAGGAGGTTCAGCTTTACCCTCTGCAAGATTCTTAATTTTCTTTGCTTCTGTAGATTCTTCTTGTGCTTTCTTTCCTTTTTACATTGCATTGATTTAAATTTGAGCTACACTGTATCCAACACCAGTAGTATCACCTCTTAGCTTTTGTGCATAAAGTTGTGATTTAATTAGAACATAACTTGTGTGTAATTTCTCAAATTTGTCTTTTGCTTCTGTTAGTTCAGATTCTATCTTTTTCTTGATGTTTTCAAACTCCAAGATCTTCATATTTGCTTGCATAAGTTCTTCATCTGATTGTTTACTTTCTTTGGTCTTTTCTTCAATAGTTGTTAGGCAATCTATAAGTTGTTCATTCAGATCTTCAATCTTGTCCTCAGAGACATGTTTTCTTCATTCATATTTTTGACCATTTTTCCCAAATCATTTGTAGAACAATCTTTCAGATCTTTTCTTAATTTTTTGATAAGCATTTGGGAGCCATCAACTGTTAGTTTAAGTTCTTCATTTACTTTTTCAGATATGTCAATATCATCAAGGGTTGATTCAATATTCTTTTTCAGATGTTTCTCTTCTGCTGAATCCATGATCTCCTCAAGTGGTTAAACTTTATTTCATAGGACCAAAGCTCTGATACCAACTCTTAGAAACACTGAGAGGGGGGGGGGGGGGGGGGGAA
>MU227039.1:507530-518266 GCA_018584345.1 Thuja plicata
GGGGGGTTGAATCAGTGTTTTTCAATTATCTTTATTTTAGCAACTTTAAACTTAAAACAAATAGATAACAAATGAATCATAACACAATAACCCATAACACAAGATATGATTACGGGGAGACCTTGATCAGTGGAAAACCCAGGTGGGAATTAGTACCCACAAATGATTGTACTAGTCTTATGAACTTGTTAGAGTTCCTTTGCCCTGTTAGGAGCAATCTTTACAATGCAAGTACAATGACCCTATTAGGATTCTTTACAAAAAACCTGTTAAAGGTGAATGGCTCACTGTTAGAGCTCACTACCCAATAGGATGAAGGCTACAACCTTCAGGTAATAGATATATACTATATCAAAAGGTGAACTGTTGTAATGACACTGTTGTAATGACACTGTTGTCTGATCAACTCCTTTTATGCGTTGATGCTTTAATCTCTTGAAGACTTCTACTTCATACTAATTTTCTCATATTGATCTTCTGAATATCTTCTCTGCTTCTTTTCCACTCTTAGACTTGATACAAAATTGCATGTTTAAGTATATATACATGCCTCAATAGACACAACCAAAAATAAGACCTTAGTCGACCCAAAAACAATATACACAACGCTTCCAAACAAATTGGCTTAAGCGTGTTTACATGAGTGTTAAAGACATAATCACAATCATATTACAATAGGTGCATGGCCATTACAAAATAAAATATTATACGCTAATCCAAAATCTGAGGTCGGCTTCATACTCTATTTTCTAAACTGCTAGTGGCACTTAATCTTGCTGTAACTTCTCCATACTATCATATCGTACCATGCGTGTATAGACTAAGCTTAATGACATATCATAAAGCTTAAGTATGGAGGTGCATAGTCAGATTTGATTGTACGTGTATGCACCCTAAAATGGTCGCCTAGACTTTGGGCCCCATTTATCATTTTATCAATTTATCAATTTCCTAAATCAATGTTTTGGAACATTTTCAATTCAAATCAATTTCCTTGATCAAATTGTAATTAATTCAATTATTCAATTATTTCAATATTTCCTAAGGTTTGATCATTCTTATTTAATTAAAAGATTTAATTTCCTTTTAATTGAATAAAATTCCTCTTATTTAATTAAATTCAATTCCTCCCATTTAATTAAATAAAATTCTTCTAATTTATTTAATTGAAAGAAAACCTCTCTTTTAATTAAATAAATAAAAATCTCCACTTAAAGAACTTTATTTGTTGAAAAAGGAAATGAATTAAATAAAAATTAAATAAAAATCCCTTTTTTAACACATCCTCTTAAGTGGTGGGATTTTTGCCTCTTAATCATGGCCTTTGGTTTTTGCCTCTTAATCTCAATCGTTCACTTTTCTTCAAAAGGAGATCTCTCCTTCTCATTTTGATATTAGGTTTTCATAGTATTGTTATGCTACAGGTTTGGAGAGCAATTTTGGAGGAGAATTTGAGCACTCAAGCTCCCTTCTTGTCTTCTTCTTGCATTCATGGCTCATATAGATTAGATTCATGTTTATTTTCATAGATTAATCTTGCACTTGCAAATCCTTTTATAGATTTAGCCATGTATTGTTATCATTTAGATTAATTTCCTTTTATGCATTGTTATCATGTAGAGTAGATTTCATTTTCATGCATTCGAATCTCTCATTTCATGGTGTACTTGCAATAGGCATAACTAGGTCAATCTGAGGGCCTTTATTTTAAACCTTTACACTCCATGACTAGAGAGCTATGGATCAATATTTGAGGCCTCATTCTTGAGCAACCTTGAATGGAATGATTCATAGAAGTGTGTCAACATTTTAGCACACAGTACACACGTGCGCTGGTGTTCTGATCAACTGCATATCCATGTTCTGTTCTGTCTTCTATACTTAGCTAATTTTATCTTCCAAGTTTACTCAAGACAAAACTTCATATGACTTTGTTGCCATAATGACAACACAAAATTATTCATATACACCCTGAGTGTCAACTTGCCAATACTATTGACAGGCCAAGTGAGTGTTTGATCAAGGAAGGTAGCAGAGAGATGCCTGATATCAAGTGACAGACTAAACTTCTAAATCCTCTAACAAGGTCACACCTAACAGTGTGTTTGTAACCTTTAACATGGTTGTCTCTTTATTGAGCTCACTTCAGAAGAGTGAAAATTTTGGGTTACCAGTCCCAAGTGGTTTTTCCCTTAATAGGGTTTCCACGTTAAAAATCCACGTGTCATTGTGTTTGAGTCATTACTTTAGTATTTTGCATTACACATAGCTAATCTGGATTGATTGGTATACTCTAGATAATTTACTGTCTTTTGGTAAATTAACAGACTGTTATTCAGTAAACATACAGTATAAGGTTTTACAAAGCATTCCGAGCATTAGTAATTTAATAAGTATATTTGGAGGCATTCATCTTATAGGACTGAAGATAACTAGAGGCTTAATATTGTGGTACTAATTTTTTGGGTTGATTAATTGGAATATATTTGAGGCCACTGATTCACCCCCCCTCTTAGTTATTACTAACATGCTCTACTGGCTAAACAAATTTGGAGGCTTTATGGGGAACCCAAGGAATGAAATATCATATGTAAACACAAATATCTCTATGATTTCCCCTTTATTGACAATTTTTTGTCTAGCATGGAGAGAGTGGATGGCTCTGACTTTTGGAGGAGCTTAAATAATGCTATAAATATTGCCAGCAAGGGGAAGAAATGGAAGCTAGGAAATGGTCAAAAGATTAAATTTTGGGATTATTCCTTGTTTATGGATGAGCCCTGAGGAACAATCTTGAGTTTTACAACTTTATGATCTGGTGCAAAAACATGTATGGGTGTAAAGTGGAAGATTACTGGATTAACAACAGCTGGGTGAATCTTGCTGGTATAATCCCAATGTTAACTGGAATCAACAAGGTTCTCATTTCTCACATTTGTGATACTAATGCGGATACTATGATTTGGGGACTCACCTCCAATAGGTGTTTTTCTGTGGCTTCTTCCATCCTTTTGCAATTTGACCCTCTTGCTTCCAAACCTTTCTGGGTTAAAACCTAGAACAAAGATCTTACTCCCAAGATTGATATTTTCTATTGGGATTTTATCCAAAATAAATCTTTAACTATGGACAATCTCATCAAGAGGGGATTCTTTATCCCTAATAAGTGCTACTTATGTTGTGCTGCTGAGGAAACTGCTAACCATCTTTTATTGCATTGTTCTTTTTCCCAACAGGTTTGGTCCTTATTATTGTAGAAATGGAATATTTGCTAGAGTTTTTCCCTCTTTTGTCTAGGATTTCAGCCAATAATGGCAGTGTCCTAGTTGTAATGATATGGTTAATGAAGCTTAGAATCTAGTGGCTCCCCATGTGGCTCAGAACCCCTAGAAAGAGAGGAACAACAAAATATTTAGAGATAAGCATACTAACCCTTCCATTTTGTTAGAAAAAATTCTAAGGGGTACTTATGAAAACCTAAATAAGAGGTATACTTAGCATATCAATTGCTGGAATATAAATGAAACCAAGACAAAGAATTGCAAAAGGGAGAACAATGTTTGGAGATCTCCGCTGGAAGGATGGATTAAAATTAACTTTGATGGAGCTGATAAAGGCAACAATGGCCCTACTGGGTGTGGTAGCATTATTAGAGAGGGAAATGGCAACTTCATCGCGGCTAATGTGGCCCTGTTGGGAACTCGGACTAACCATGTTGTCGAGGCAATGGGAACCCTTAAGGGTCTTGAATTAGCTAAAAATCTAAATTTTCAAAATATTTGGTTAGAAGGAGACTCTATGAGCATAATAAAGTGTCTTAAGGGATATTCTAACCCTTCCTAGACTATAGGCAATATATCATGAAAGATAAGGATATTATTAATACCTTTAACAGATCTTACATTTCCCATATGTACAAAGAAAGAAATGGTGTGGCCAACAACTTGGAAAATTTTGGTGTGAGATCTAATGTCATCACCACTTGGGAGGATTACGTGAATGTGAATGATGAAACAAAATCAAAGGTTAATTATGAAAAGATCATCCATAAAGAGGGCATGCTCTAATTTATTAAAGCCCATATGTGCGAGTACTACGAAGGCTGCAAAAATTTATTGGAAAGAGTGGGGTACAAAATTTGGTAATAATTATACTCTCTCCTCCTATGCTTTCCAGGTCACAATTTCCATTTTTGTTGATCTGGCTGAGAATGACAACCATTGTAAGCAGAAGTCTGAAACAGAGCAAAGTGATTTGTGTTTTAAGTCTAGCAATATGGGAGGGGATCTAAAAAGGGAAGAGCCTGCAAATTGTCGTAAGCTTAAAGGGGAAGATATGGCCATGGTTTGGCATAAATTGTAGAAGGGATGCATTATTCCTTATTTGGAAAAACTCCATGGTTTTGACGAGGTTGTTACCCATAGATTTTTTGAGGGATGGAGAAAGGACACTATCACGATGGATGGGAAAACCATTAACCTCTCTGTCAAACTTATAGCTCAAGTTACTGGAATCCCTAATAAGGGTTTAAAATTATATAGAAATAGGAAGATTTATGACATGGCTGTGAAGAAATTTCCTAAGTCAGAGAAAGAGAAGGAGGCTTTCTCTGAAGCTAGAGCTATTGGGTTTATATATATTTCTATAATCAAATAAATTTGGTGTAACATTATGTTGGTTATTATGGAGCATATCACCCTCGACGGGCATTTCACGTGGGCACAATCCCATCATTTTACGCTACTCAACCACTTGAGGTATAAGGAATTGATCAATATTCCTTATTATTTACACAATTCTTTGGTTAAAAGCCCTCATGGGCACAAAAATAAAACTAAGAAGGTCAATCGACACGAGGGTTTGATTCTGCTAATTTATGAGCACATTAGGGATACCATCCAGGAGCCTGCTATCAAAACCTTGAATAAGGGGAAGGGTAAGAAGATGGAAAAGAATACCCCTGATAGTGGTTTGAAGAAACCTAAGTCTGTGAAGAAGGAAGTTACTAAGAGTAGCTATGATGAGGATAATGACACTGATGACTTTGAGGAAGTGAAAGGTCTCGAGACCCATAATCTGCCTAGCCCTAACAGGGAGGAGGAGGATATATAGGACTCTAAGGATAATGGTGATACTCAGGAAAAGGGGGAGGATGAAGGGAAAGACCTCAAGATTTATGAGAAGGAAGTAGAGCCTGACAATGAGAACATTGTTTCTGCTGAAAATATCACCCATAAGATGGATGACAAGATGGTGAAGAAGAATAATTAAGAAGAGAGCAGGGACAACAAGGAAAGGGATGATACTGTAAAAAAAAAGGAAGGTATGTCTGGGGACAATTTGAATTCTGAAAACTTTATTGTCCAAAACTCTCAAAAATTAGATGACCTGGTTGAAAAAGCACTCCATTATTCGGAGATGCAACCTTCTGATAAGAAGGAAAGCTGCCTACCCTAGATGAGTTTTTTTCTGGTATGAGGCATGATGTGCATGTGTCTCAAGATATGCAGGAGAATATAGATGAGGAAAATGAAGATATTAGTAAAATTAGGGTCAGAGAATCCTTTATTAGGTTGGTTTTTGAGGATTTTGATGACAAGGAGGAGATCACTACTGGGGCCCCTCAGAATGCTAAAGCTAAGGATTTTTACTCCCTCAAATTTAATAAGTGATGCTTCCAAGAGATAAAAAGACTTAAAATGTAGAAAAGAGGGTAATTCCACCCAGAATCTGAACAATGACCTGGAAGCAATGAAGAATATAATGAATACGATGTAGGGTACTATTTTGGTCATTCTCCACCATACCAAAGATAGCATAAAATGTTCATCTACTAATCTCAAAAATGATGAACCATAACTGATTGAATGTTTGAAGATGTTAAGTTGATGATCACCAAGCTGCAGAAAGTAAATGCAAGACATGAAATGTAATGTATTGTATTATCATTGATGTCAGCTTGATATAATCTGATTGGTTATATACATAGTGTCAAAGACTTCAAAGAACCATAGAGATAAATGTTATGCTATCAGTAATACATAAAAGTTTAGTATACACTAAGTGACAACAAAAACTGATGGACAGTGCACACCGACGGATAGAGAACCCCGAGAGAAGAGTCACAGTGATACTCGAGAAAAATACCAGAGAAAGAATTACCGATGAGAAGAACCATAGTGATACCCGAGTGGAAATAAAAGTCATAGTGTTTCCCAAAGGACACACAACCCTGACAGACAGAGATGCTCGAGGAAAACTAAATTCAAAAGATTGAGCTAACAAGGAGTTAAACACCGAAAAGAACTGAAGTTCAAAAATGACAAAAGACTTAGCTGGCAGGAGCTAAATATAGAGTTAACTGGTTGATCACATTATTTTCATCGACAAGTTGAAAGCCAGATGTAAGCTAGAGTTTTAAATATATTTTATTCCAATTGTCAAGGAGAAATTTACGAGATAAAACCGAAGTAAGCTTTAAAGCAAGAAAGGCGAGAATTGTGGATCACGCCAAGAACAAGAAAGTCAAGGACTTAGAAATGGTGAAATTATGTCTATAAGAGAGACAAGATAATTCATTATAAATTGGTGGGTGAATAGAGAAGAAGATGCTAAAGAGATACCAGTGAAGAAGACTTCATGCAGTCTTGATCAAAAAGCTATAAGACAGAGCTAAATAATTCTACGCACACCGAGCAACAGAGGAACACAACATCACCGAGAAGAAAGAAGTGTAGCAAAGGGACAAAAAAGAAAAAAAGATCAGAAAGGTATTATGAGCTTACAATAGATTTGAACATCTGCAAGATTAAGTTGTTTATATGAATAGATCATATACTGTTTCATTTTAACCATTGAAGCATAAAGTCTCTTAACCGATCAGGATTTAATCATCCTTTATATATTGAGATACATCCTAAGGAGTATCAAAAGGTTAGTTCATGAAGATAGCATAGTGAAATGCCATATATCAAGTGATTAATTGTTAGTGATAAATCCTCTAACAAGGTCACACTTTACAATGTGTTTGTAACCTTTAACAGTGCTGGCTCTTCACTAAGCTCACTTTAGAAGAGTGATAATTTTTGGTTACCAGTCCCAAGTGGGTTTTCCCTTAACCAGGTTTCCACATTAAAAATCCATTTGTCAAATATGTTTATGATTAATTGCTTTAATGTTTTGCTTTACACATTACTAAAACATGATTGATCGGTAAACACTAAGTTATTTACTATATTTTGGTAAATGCTAGACTATTATTTGGTAAAGCTTAAGAATAAGGTTTAACAGTGAACTCCGAGCAGTAGTTATTGGATAAGATTATTTAAGGGCATACATCTTGCTGAAGATAACTTGAGGTTTATATTTGAGATATAAAGTGTTGTGGTTAATATTGGATTAATTTTTTAGGTCACTGATTCGCCCCCCCCCCCTCTCAGTTATTCTAACAATTGGTATCAGAGATTGTGTTCTTAGAAGGAAGGTTTAAATACCTAAGAAAGATCACAAGATGAGAAAACGAGATGTGCCTAAGTTCAACAAGGACAACTTTGCATCATGGCAAAGAAGGATAATACTCCACCTATTAGGTATTGGAAATGATGTTACTCAATACTTGGATACTGAATATGTGTTGCCTACATGACCTCACACACTTGATCAATTGAGAGAAAAACATGAGCACAATTCTATGATGATAGAAATTGCTTCCTCACTCTCTGATGCTAAATTTGAAGATGTCAAAATACACACCTCTGCAAAGCAAATGTGGGACAAATTGAACCTAGTACATGAAGGAGATGCAAATGTACTAAGAGCTAAGGCAGAAATCCTAAGAGGAAAGTTTGATGACCTAAGAATGAAAGAAGGAGAAAACATCACTCAATACAGCTTCAGAATCAAAGAGGGAGTCAATGCTATCTGAGGAGTAGGAGGTGTACTTGAATAAGAAATAGTGGTAAGTAAAATCCTAAGAACCTTACTGCCTTTTTATACTATTAGAGTATCTGCTATACAAGAAATGAGAGTAGTAGCAAATAACAATGTCACTCTAGATAGTTTGGTTGGTAGAATTATTTCATTTGAGATGAATAACTTTGACAAAAGTGTCTTACCATCTATTGAGTCTGCATTCAAATCTTCTTTAAAGATAAGTAAATCAAGTCATAAGCACACTATGAGAAATGATAGTGAAAGTGATAGTGATGATCAAGAACTTGATGAGATTGAAGTACTAATGGATAAAAGATTGCTGAGAGGCAAAGGTAGATACAAAGGTAAATTACCATTGGTTTGTTTTAATTGTAAAGAGATTGGCCACTTTGTTGCTAGATGTCCTAACAAAAGAAAATAAGACAAAAACAATGACAGATCATATGAAAAGAAGTTTGATAGAGGGGATAATAGAGATTACCGAAGCAACCAACAATCTGACAGAAGAGATACCTCAGACTACAAGGAAAAAGGGAAGAAAACTTGTTACCTAGCAGAGAACAAAGCTGGAGATACTTATGTAGACATCCAAAATCGTCCTTATATTAATTTAATTAATATTCTCATAACATTATAGTTAATTTTAATTAATTATATTTGTTATATTCTTCTATCTATTTAATTAATTTTTTTAATTAAATATGATTCACTTTCCTTAGTATTTGAATTTAATTTAAATACTACCCATGTTTAATGTATTAAATATTATTATTTAATACATTATCCCTCAATAATTCCCTTTAAATAAATTTTTAATTTATTCCTCCACATGACTTAAATTCTACTAAGCCAAATTAATCTAAATTTTAAATTTAGATTAAGCTAATTTGAACCTGGATCCTACCCCACCTCACATCACTCTCACCAAATAAACCTACTCACTAATTAACTAAGGTTAATTAGGCTAATTTCTTGATTCCTACACTAATTAGTCCTAATTATTTGCTCACGCATGTGTGAGCAAATTTCCAAAAATTGTCTTTTTCCAAATAATCCTTATTTGGTGCCAACAAGGTTTCTTACACCCGTGATGACACCTTCTTATACTTTCTAAAAGTGTTTCATTGGATTAAAACTCTTACACTCTCTTACACCTCTTACAAGACCCTTCACATGTGTACTTTAAGTACACTTTGACCCATCACATCCAAAGTTGCTCACACATGTGTGAGCAAAGTGGGCCTCTTGCATGGCTTATGTGTCCCTCATGTGGCACCTATGTGGATGCCACATAAGCTCCACCTCATCCAAGCCCTCTCTCTCCTCCAAAAACTCTATAAATAGAGGCCTTTGTCAAGAGTAAATCATCTCTCTTTTATGCATTGTTATCATGTTAGTTTGTTTCTAGAGCATTTTAGCATTTTCATAGCAATCGTAGTTCTTAGTTCTTGTTTATTTCATTTTGAATCTAGATATTACATCTTAGGCTCATAATGGAATGAATCTTAGTTAGACCTTGCATATCATCCTAGTTTAATCATTAAATCTTCATCATAGTGTAGTTTTGCATATGCAATCATGGTGAGAACTTGAGACAAGTTTTCAATACTTGTTTCTTGAGTTTTTCATCCATCTTAATCATTTAGTTTGCATTCAATCAATCAAATAGTAGGATTTTAGTATTGTGTTGGGAGAGCACACCCACACACCTCTCTAAGAGAAAATCAACAAGGTCTTCGGTGCCCTTGTTCAACTCATCAGAGGTCATGATGAGATCCTTTGTTTTAAGAGTATGTTTAGACATGTTAGGTATGCTTATTTGATGTATTTATCTAACATTTGCATGTCTAAGCATGCTCCCAATATGTTAGATTCTAGCATGTACATTTTGGCACGCCCGGTGTGACCCACGTCCCTATTTTCTAACATTTTTCTTGCATTTTTTGTGATTCTAGAAACTTTTTACGCAGACATGTCTGTGCTCTGAGATTACCGTCTGCGTTTCCAGACTGTCATCTATTGATGCAGTGCAAGGCAGGAGAATCCCCAATGGAGATTTCCTAGCCCCCAGCAAATAACCACACAATGGAATATAAATAACAACATAGAGATTTATATCCACACAATGCAAATACTCATAATAGAATCATCATATTTTCATCCAACATGCCCGGTTGTAAGGCCTTCCGGGTTACGGCCAAATACAATGAAATTACAATAGAAACTCTATAAGATCTCACAAGATCCAATCTAAAATCTAGCTAGCCCAGATCCACACACTGGTAGGAGCTCCCAAGGAAGATCTAAACTTGTGCTCGCAAGCCCACCAAGCAATCCCCTTATTTCCCAAGCCGCAGCCACTAGCTCTTCTCAAAACTCGCTTCTCTACCTCTTTCTCTTCTCCAGGATGGATGAATGAATGACTAAAGACTTCCCCCACAACCCCTACTTATACCAATCTAAGCCACAGGTCGGCCTTGAACATAAATTAAATACAAATACCGAAATTAAATGCCACAAGTCGGCCAACAACAACAATTAAATGTCCAAAATAGTTGTCTTAGTAAAATCGCGATATCTCCTAGCTCCGAATGAATTAGGACTCGTGCTTCGAACCATAGGTAGAAATCTAGGCCCTCTACAATCCCTAAAATTTTTATCATCTAAATATTTGTGGAAAATTACTTATATGGCTTGTAATAGGCACCAAATTCCTAAGGAAGGCCGATCTCCTCCCAGACCAAGACCATGCCAAGTTCCATTAAATACATCAAAACCAATTACCAAAGACCCAAGTAGGTCCA
>MU227039.1:529492-544459 GCA_018584345.1 Thuja plicata
TTTCTAATCCAATCCATTCCTCTCCCATTCTATCTTCTAATCTAAATCCATTCCTCTTCCATTCTATCTATCTTCTAATCCAATCCATTCCTCTTCCATTCTATCTATTTTCTAATCCAATCCATTCATCTCCCATTCTATCTTCTAATCCAATCCATTTCTCTTCCATTTCTATCTATCTTATCTTCCTTCATATCTTGTTCAATCAATTCATCTTTCTTCCATCCTAATTCAATCCATTTTACCCTCCAATATCATTTTGTCCAATCATGTTCCTCCTTCGCCATCTAATCACATACTATTCTACCCATTCTAATCCTATCAAACTGAGCTTCACCCCATCACACTGAGCTTTTCCTAGACACAGTGATCACAACAATTTTTCACCAAATTAGCAGATAGATTGACTTTCCTAATGATCGTTGTATTCACAAGAAATTGCCAGCGAATTGTCATTTTTTATCAATCAATCTTTGGCCCATCAGGATGCATCCTTCCGGTGTCAGCTGTTCTCTCAATCCTCACATCAAATTTGTTCATGACAAGAACTTTTGGACTGAATGACCACTTGGTTAGGATGCCTTTTTGTTGATTTTATCTTGTGTTTTACTATGTCCTTATTGCGACAACCTCGATCTTTTATATCTTGGTTCGTTATGGTGAGTATATAGTGAAATACGTGTCATTTGTGGTATGATCTTCTTGTCATAGATTCTTAGTGCATTTATGATTTGATATTTATTTATGACTATGTATGCCTCACTAGGGGCAGGATTCATGCATCTCAAATCCCTAAAAAGATCTTGATGTATTGCGTCTCCTCATGAGTAACATTTCATAGATTTTATCATACCAGATATCTTTCATTCTTGTTCCTAGCAACCTATTTGTTTGAGAGTCTAGTCCACACAAAGGAACCATGTCACTTGTGTTTTCTAGCACATGGTGCATAACTCCTTTTGCAATATCAAATTAGGGTGTGCTCTCCAACATTAACACGGTATAAATCCCACTGTTATCATGTAATTAGGATTGCATTTTAGCTAGGTCATATTGCTCTTGGCAAGGTTTATGTTTATTCCCCCACCCGGATTGGGGCATCATGTCTCTGATCTAGCCTAGGTCTACCCCCCCAAGGACATGTCTTGTGACACCACCTAATTTCCCCTTTTTCTCTTCTTCCTCTCTTCTACCTTTTTTCGAGAAAATTTCATAAAATTTATTTTTTCTGTTATTTTCTCGAGGGGGCATCATCTCATCTCCCACCATAATTAATTTTCTCTTTGGGGCATCTTATTTTGTTTTCTTTGACGTGACTCCACTTTCGACGCCGCATCAAAGACGGGCAAAATGTAGACATCCAAAATCCTCCGTATATTAATTTAATTAATATTCTCATGACATTATAGTTAAGTTTTATTAATTATATTTGTTATATTCGTCTATCTATTTAATTAATTTATTTAATTAAATATGATTCACTTTCGTGAGTATTTGAATTTAATTTAAATATTACCCCTGTTTAATGTATTAAATATTATTTAATACATTATCCCTCATTAATTCCTTTTAAATAAATTTTTAATTTATTCTTCCACATGACTTAAATTCTACTAAGCCAAATTAATCTAAATTTTAAATTTAGATTAAGCAAATTTGAACCTAGATCCTACCCTACCTCACATCACTCTCACCAAATAAACCTACTCACTAATTAACTAAGGTAAATTAGGCTAATTTCTTGATTCCTACACCAATTAGTCTTAATTATTTGCTCACACATGTGAGCAAATTTTCAAAAATTGTCTTTTTCCAAATAATCCTTATTTGGTGCCAACAAGGTTTCTTACACCCATTATGACACCTTCTTACACTTTCTAAAAGTGTTTCATTGGATTAAAACTTTTACACTCTCTTACACCTCTTACAAGATCCTTCACATGTGTACTTTAAGTACACTTTGACCCATCACATCCAAATTTGCTCACACATGTGTGAGCAAAGTGGGCCTCTTGCATGGCTTATGTGTCCCTCATGTGGCACCTATGTGGATGCCACATAAGCTCCACCTCATCCAAGCCCTCTCTCTCCTCCAAAAACTCTATAAATAGAGGCCTTTGTCAAGAGTAAATCATCTCCCTTTTATGCATTGTTATCATGTTAGTTTGTTTCTAGAGCATTTTAGCATTTTCATAGAAATTGTAGTTCTTAGTTCTTGTTTATTTCATTTTGAATCTAGAGATTACATCTTAGGCTCATAATGTAGTGAATCTTAGTTAGACCTTGCATATCATCCTAGTTTAATCATTGAATCTTGATCATAGTGTAGTTTTGCATATGCAATCATGGTGAGAACTTGAGACAATTTTTCAATACTTGTTTCTTGAGTTTTTCATCCATCTTAATCATTTAGTTTGCATTCAATCAATCAAATAGTGGGACTTTAGTATTGTGTTGGGAGAGCACACCCACACACCTCTCTAAGAGAAAATCAACAAGGTCTTGGGTGCCCTTGTTCAGCTCATCGGAGGTCATGATGGGATCCTTTGTTTTAAGAGTATGTTTAGACATGTTAGGTATGTTTATTTGATATATTTTTCTAACATTTTCATGTCTGAGCGTGCTCCCAATAGGTTAGATTCTAGCATGTACAACCGACACTGAATCTGATGATAATATTAAGATGGTATTTGTTGCCATGAAGGATGATTTAGATGAAGAGGAAAGGTACGTTGAGACTGCACTCATATCTAAGGTTAGTAAGAATGATGTCTGGATTATAGATAGTGGTGACACTCACCATATGACTGTAGATAAAGAAAAGTTTGAAACTTTTGAGTATTACAATGGTGGATCAGTAAGAATGGGTAATAACTCACCTTGTCCAGTTGAAGGTAAAGGAACCATAATGTTAAATAATCTGATCAGATGTAAAAATGCATATTGGGTAAAAGGCCTTAACTATAATCTATTGAGTGTTTCACAGTTGAATAAAACAAGTCACCAAGTTGCATTTGAGAAAAAAAGGCAAATATCTTTAATTAATTAGGAAGGTTGATCATAACTAGTGAACAGACAAAAGGTAACCTATTCTATCTTGATGATATTAACACCACTTGTTCAATGGATAGAAACAAAGACATATGGTTGTGGTATAAAATATTATGTCATGTGAATTTTGAAAATATGATTAAGATAATAAATAAAAGGAAAGTAAGAGGATTACCAAGCATGTCAAAGTCTAGTTTCAAGAGAAAAACCCATACATCTAATGCAATTCTATAATTATTCCATACTGATCTATGTGGAGCCATGATAACTAAGAGCTTCTATGGAGATATATACTTCATTCTATTTGTAGATGATTATTCTACAATGATGACAATTATGTTCTTAAAAGAGAAATTAGAAGCATTCAAGATGTTTAAATGGTATAAAACAATTGTAGAAAAACAAAGTGGTAAGGAACTGAAATGATTAAGATCAGATAGAGGAGGAGAATTTATTTCAGATGAATTCACTAACTTTTGTAATAAGCATGGAATTAAAAGACATGTTTTTGCACCAAGAACACCATAGCAAAATGGGATTGCTGAAAGAAGGAATACATATATTATTGATTGTGCCAGAACAATGATGATTGAGAAAAGCATCACTCAAACATTCTAGAGGGAAGCTGTCAGTACTACTGTCTACACATTAAACAAAGTACAATTGAAGAAATACGCCAAGAAGACACCCTATGACCTATGGTATGGATACACACCCAATGTAAGTTACTTCAGAATTTTTGGAAGTCAATGTTATATTTTGAAAGATGATAGAAATGGAAAGCTTGACTCCAAAATTGAAGAAGGAATATTTCTAGGGAATTCCACCAAGAGCAAGGCTTATAAATGTCTTAACAAGTCCTCTAACAAAATCATTGAGAGTGAAAATGTTAAAATAGATGAATTTTCTGATAAAAATGACGAGGAAAGCTGAAAAAAATAGAAAACTACAACAGGTTTGTCTACAATGAAGAATCTGATACTCTGCCTGAGAAATAGTGTATCACTCCTGAGAAACATAACAATGCACCCGAGCATCAGGCTGCAAACACCAAAAATTAGGAAATTGCCCAAAATGATGTTCCAAGAGATGATGATTAGAATGATGAACAAAGAGATGAACCAATACTTGCCAAGTATGTCAGAAGACATCATCCATAGAACCAGATCATAGGAGACAAGAAGGCTGGAATGAGAACAAGAAGTAAGTCACTAAACACTAGATGTTTAATTTGTGATTATGAGCCTAAATCTGTTAATACTGCACTTGAAGATGAAGAATGGGTCAGTGCTATGAATGAAGAGATAGAGAAGATTGAGAAGAACAATACATGGACATTAGTACCTAGACCAGATGACAAAAATGTCATTGATACCAAATGGCTATTCAGAAATAAGCTGAATGAGAATGGAGAAGTCATACAAAACAAATAAATATTAGCATGCAAGGGGTATGCACAAGAAGAAGGTATTGACTATGGGGAAACCTTTGCAACCGTTGCTAGAATAGGAGTAAGAATTCTACTTGCTTATGCTGCATTCAAAGGATTTAAGGTATACCAAATGGATGTCAAATTTGCATTCCTAAATGGAATAGTAGAAGAAGAGGTATAAATTGAAAAAATAGAAGGGTTTGTTGATCCTAACAAGAGAAACATGGTTTGTAGACTACACAAATCCTTGTATGGATTGAAACAAGAACCAAGAGCCTGGTATGAAAGACTTCACTCATATCTCATAAGCATTGGATTTGTAAGAACAAATGAAAATAACAATCTGTATTTAAAGGAAGATATTGATGATAAAATTTTGATTGCTGAAATATTTGTTGATGATATCATATTTGGGGGTAATGATATGTTATGTAAATCATTTGCTAATGAAATGAGAAAAGAGTTTGAGATGTCAATTTTTGGGGAGATCAAATTCTTTCTTGTTCTACAGATTCTTCAACAAGATGCAGACACATAAATCACACAATCCAAATACATCAAGGAAGTGTTGAAGATATTCAAAATGGAAGATTCCAAGCCAGTTGGAACACCTATGGCAACCAGATGTAAGATGACAAAGGAAGACAAGTTAACCGAGGTAAATTAGATCCTATATACATCTATCATTGGCAAAATCATGTATGTTGTTCATACTAGACTAGATGTAGCACATGTAGTTGGAATAGTTGCAAGATTCTCTACTAACCCCAAAGAATCATACATGACTGTTGTCAAAGGAATTCTAAGATATCTAAAGAATACCGAGGACTATGGTTTATGGTATAAAAGAGAAGGAAAATTTGAGCTTCAAGTCTATACAGATGCTGATTGGGCTGGAAACTTAGATGACAGAAAGAGCACAACTGGAAAAACATTCTTCATGGGTGACAAACTTGTCACATGGATAAGTAAGAAGCAAGGATGAATCTCACAATCTACTACAGAAGCAGAATATGTGGCTATTGCTGCAAATTGCTCTAACATTGCATGGATCAAACAATTATTGGAAGGTGTGAATATGAAAATTCTTGAACCAGTGATTATATATTGTGACAATACCAGTGCAATAAACATTTCTAAGAACCCTATAATGCATGCTAAGACTAAAAATATTTCTATAAAGTGTCATTACTTGAGAGAACAAGTGAAAGAGAAAGAGGTGATACTATATTATGTTCAATCCAGGGAACAATTAGCTGACATATTCACAAATCCATTGCCTAAAGATACATGAGAAAGAGACTAGGGGTCCGACCCTTGTCTATTAGCCACTAAGATGACTAGGAGGTTGCATCAGCCTACACATAATCAGAAGATCATTCATGTTGATGCAAGCAAAGAGATGGATTGCAAATACATATCAATACATAGAAAGGTACTTATCTGCACCGAACACCAGAGTCATTGTATTGTTGATGGATAGGGAAATTCAAGGAGTATATTATAAAAGGAGGAAGAAAAGAGTTTGGCATTACTATCAAAGGGAGAGATGACTTGAGAGATTATACCCATATGAAATATCCATCATAATCATCCAAAGAAAGAGAAGTTATCGTAAGGGAGAGATGACTTAAGGGAGAGAGTATATCTATTGCTGTCAAAAGGAAAAAGAGATGATAAAAAAGTGGAATAGTCAAAGGAAGAGACAACATCAAAGAAGAGATTCTACAACAAAGGGAGAGACAGAATTAGAAGTTTCTACATCTATCCAATGAAGGGAATGAAGATTGAAGAGAGTACTCTACAAGAAACAAATCTATGCTAGAAGAGTTTACCGAGAGCCAAACATTTGGATTGGTTATAGAATAATAATTTTGGTAGATTGATGAACTACAACTAATATATTTCATATTTTATTAGTAGTAATGTAGTATGTTGCCATCAATGCCAAAGAGAGAGATTGATGAGCCATAACTGATTGAATGTTTGAAGATGTTAAGTTGATGATCACCAAGCTGCAGAAAGTAAATGTAAGACATTAAATCAGTTAATGTATTGTATTATCGTTGATGTCAACTTGATATAATCTGATTGGTTATATACATAGTTTCAAAGTATTCAAAGAACCAGAGAGATAAAGGTTATGCTATGAGTAATGCATAAAATTTTAGTATACACTAAGTGACAAAAAACACTAACAGACAGTGCAACCCGATGGATAGAGAACCCCGAGAGAAGAGTCATAGTGATACCTGAGCAAGCAATACCGATGAGTAGAACCATAGTGATACCCAAGCGGAAATAAAAGTCACAGTGTTGACCAACGGATAGACAACCTTGACGGACAGAGATGCCTAAGGACAACTAAAGTCAAAAGACCAAGATAACAAGGATTTAAACACCGAAAAGAACAGAAGTTTAGAAATGACAAAAGACTTAGCTAGTAGGAGCTAAATATAGATTTAATTGGTTGATCACATTTTTTTAATCGACAAGTTGAAATCCAGAGATAAGCTAGAGTTTTAAAGATTTTTTATTCCAATTGTCAAGGAGAAATCAACGAGAAAAAACTGAAGTAAGATTTAAAGCAAGAAAGACGAGAATTGCGGATCACGCCAAGAATAAGAAAGTCAAGGAATTAGAAATGGTGAAATTATGTCTATAAGAGAGACAAGATAATTCATTATGAATTGGTGGGTGAATAGAGAAGAAGATGCTGAAGAGATACTGATGAAGAAGACTTCATACAGTCCTGATAAAAAATCTATAAGATAGAGCTAAAGAATTCTACGAACACCGAGCAACAGAGGAACACACCATCACCAAGCAGAAAGAAGTGGAGCAAAGGGACATAAAAGAAATAAAGATCAGAAAGGTATTATGAGCTTACAATAGACCTGAACATCTGCAAGAATAAGTTGTTTATATGAAAAGATCATATACTGTTTCAGTTTAAGCATTGAAGCATAAAGTCTCTTAACCAAGTAGTATTTAATCATCCTTTATATATTGAGATACATCCCGAGGAGTATCAAAAGGTTAATTCATGAAGATAGCATAGTGAAATACCAGATATCAATTGATCAACTATTAGTGATAAATCCTCTAACAAGGTCACACTTAACAGTGTGTTTGTAACCTTTAACAGGGTTGCCTCTTCACTGAGATCACTTCAGAAGAGTGAAAATTTTTGGTTACCAGTCCCAAGTGGTTTTTCCCTTAACATGGTTTCCATGTTAAAAATACATGTGTCAAATGTTTTTACGAGTCATTGCTTTAATGTTTTGATTTACACATTACTAAAACAAGATTGATCGGTAAACACTAAGTTATTTACCATGTTTTGATAAATGCTAGACTACTATTCGGTGAAGCTTAAGAATAAGGTTTAACAGTGAACTCCGAGCAGTAGTTATTGGATAAGATTATTTAAGGGCATACATCTTGTAGGACTGAATATAACTTGAGGTTTATATTTGAGATATAAAGTTTTGTGGTTAATATTGGATTAATTTTTGAGGTCACTGATTCACCCCCCCTCTCAGTTATTCTAACAAAAACTTTGGTTAATTTTTTGGACAATTGTCTAGGAGAGGGATCTGAACAAAGGGATAATGACCTAGAGATTAGTTGCAGGCCGAGTTACAAAACTCAGGCTAGTAGCAAGAAAAAATCCCCCACAGTTAAGAAAAATGTGAAAGAGATGAAGAGCCTTATTGGGAGGATGGATGATATCTAGGCCAAGATGGATGAGACCCTAGAGGAGAATGCTATTGTAATGAGTGTTGGTACCTGAGCTGGTGTTTCAGTTGGTTTCTATCTTTTTTGCTATTTTTTTTTGTGTTCCTTTTTTGGCCGTTTGTGTTGCCCCCTTATGGGTTGTTTGATGTTGTAGCTTCTTTTTGCTGCTACTAATTCTTCCTATCTTTTTATTTCCATGTTGTAAAGGGTTTCAAGTCCCTTCAAAACTTGTTTTCACTAGTAATCAAAACTATTAAACATGTAAAGGTTTTGTTTTGGTTTTAACTAATATGTAAGAAATAACGTCCTCTAGTTTTCTATCGATTAGAAAAAGGACTATCCAAATGCCAAGGAAGGAACAAAGGAAAATGTAAAAGCTCATTTGTAATAGATTGTGGGGGAAATAGGAAATAAAACATAGTGTACAAACAATGCAACAAAAAATCTGGGAACCAGTTTGTTTGTTCAACGTTCCCATGTTTTACCAATGACGGGTAAGATTCTCCCAACGGTAGTCATTGCATATTCAACCAATTACAACCGTTAGATTCAAAAAATAGGTGGGGGATTTCCAAATAGAAAATGCCTACATTGTAATTAGATGTCCATCATTTAAAAATAATTTCTTAGGATTATATTGTGGTCTTTGGTTAAATTGATATAAATTAATAAATTAGAAAATATTTAAAAATGCATAATAATGATTAGGAAGCTTTGGGGATTAAGTTCTATGCTAAAACATATCAAAAACCTAATACTTATATGAGAAATTTAAAAAGTTGTGATTTTATTAGCTTAATTAACTCTTGATGTTTAATACCATGCGTACGATCAATACACTCAAAGGAACCTTGCCAACCACCAATGAATGTCATTGCATCACTTTTAGGAGCAAACACTTGGTTACCTTTGCAATCTTCATGTATGAAAAATTGAAACTTGGAATAATATCTCGTCAAAAGGTTACTTGAGCTAGCAAGGCATTCTCCAATTAGAGCAAGGCGAACGAGCTCAATTGTATGCACTAAAATAGGATATGCAACTTTTGGGGATGGGCCAAAGCAAGTGACAAAGATTCGTTTGGAAACTTAATAGAGACAAAAATCAAGCCTCAAGAGATTTAGAGAAGAGATTCTAAATTATGAATCTCAAAATGACTTTGTATTGTCTAAGAATTTTACTTGGTGAGGTGGTATGATAGGATGATAGTTTGACAAGTTTGACAAGTTTCTTAGAATAATTGTACATCGTATAGATGCTAAGTCGCAATATTTCTAAATTGTGATAAATAGTTGCAAGATGTTGCTTTGTATGAAGAAGATGTCCAATGTCCATAACATTACTAAATATTGGAAAAGTGTAAATGTGGATAGTTGCACGATCATAAGCCTAATGAATTATTTTGAATGTTGGAAGAAAATAGTTTCTAAAATAAAATGAATATTTATTATTGTTAAAGTTGGAATTTTGCTTTGCTTGAATTGTCTAATTGTTTTTGTATGATAGGATGATAGTTTGACAAGTTTCTTAGAATAATTGTACATCGTATAGATGCTAAGTCGCAATATTGCTAAATTGTGATAAATAGTTGCAAGATGTTGCTTTGTATGAAGAAGATGTCCAATGTCCATAACATTACTAAATATTGGAAAAGTGTAAATGTGGATAGTTGCACGATCATAAGCCTAATGAATTATTTTGAATGTTGGAAGAAAATAGTTTCTAAAATAAAATGAATATTTATTATTGTTAAAGTTGGAATTTTGCTTTGCTTGAATTGTCTAATTGTTTTTGTATTGCAAAGTTATTTAGCTAGTTATTTTTGTTGTATGAGTGTTTAATAAAGTAACAAATATGAGATCATGAAAGGAGCTCCTCCAATTCTCTTACAAATAAATATGCAATCCTTAAGAGTGAGTTTATGCCTTGGTTGTTTTGAACATTTTGATGTTGCAAAGGGTGGAGTTACAATTTCAATGCAATATTTTATTGATTGATCTAATTAATTCTTAAATGAATGTTTTGTAACTTGGTCTCATTGCTTAATTTGTATCCAAATTGATTGAAAATATATGTTTGCAAGTTTGAACAAAAGTGCTAATTTATTGTATTTTATAAGTTTGTTTCCAAGCTTAATTGGTTTATTTGAATTGCCACAAAATAATCACATCGATTTAACAATGGGTGCACATTATTTGACTCAAGATTCAAGAGACAACTATTGATGAATAGATTGAACCAACACTACCAATGCAATCCATGCAACTAATTTATACAATGGAAGATCAATAATTTCTAGTTGGCATACTTCATCACTATTAGCATCTAAAAATCTATCTATAATTAGGGAATCTACACCATAAATGCCTTCATTTGTTCCATCAACAAGATTTATCAATATATAAGTTTCAATGGTAAAAGTGTAATAGATATGGTGATGGCAACTAGAGTGCCTCATATATCAAAGATGATAGAGGACACACCCAATTTATGTTGGCTACCACATCTTCACACATGTAGATGTAGCATCGAGCACCCACATCTCTACACAAAGAACTACTAGAGTTTATTACCCTCTCATTTGTGTGATGATCCTCAAACTTTTGAGTGTTCCATTGGAATTAATGTAACTATGGGGTCTAGTGTAGCCATTAATGTGGCGTGCAAAAATTAATTTGAATACGTGACTATCACCTTGGGCCATTATTGTTGATAATATAAGATAAATGACACAATGAAAACAATGAATAATATAAAGTTTAATATGATTGCAATGTGTTGATCTAATAAATTTTTATCAATGAAATAATGAAGAATAAATCTCACAAACCAATAAAATCACCAAATGTAAAAAATTACACCAAATATACATGGAAAAAACCACGTGGAAGATATTTCCACCTAAATGGACTCATGCTTGTACATTTTTCCTTAAAAGATGAAGTGCAACAATATGAAAATAAAAAACAAGAGACAATATATCATCTAGTAGTATCCAAAACCATGATCCATGGCAAGAATCCAATGGACATATGCTCATGTCCAAGCATCTTGAAATAATATATAACTCCTCTTACCTCTCTAAGGGCATAGATGGTCTTGTCATAGCTCCAAATATAATATATATTCTTACAACTCATAATCTTGGCCAAATCCTTGTAAGTTTCCTATTAAATATGTTATTACACAATATCTCCACTATCTCAAAGAATAAATAAATCCCCTCACTCAGGTGGGAATTTAAATTGGCCTCATTTCATGGTGTTTAAAGATTAGACACGTTTTTTTTATCTACATAAGTAAAGTACAATTAGAAGAATTGTGAGTTGCAAGGTTAATGTTACACATAGTCCTAACATTATCTTGTTTGACATTTATATTACAAGACATTTAATAGGAAATTTAAAGGTAAATCAAGCTTTAAATAAAATTCAAGGCCCATGGCCTCTCTACACCAATTGAACTTCTTTATGCTCATTAGCTTAGCTGTGAGGTTATTTGCACCGTAACCAAAGCGTCAACCTTATATAAATCATGAATACACCACAAACAACCATCTTGTGGATGAAATGATATTGAATATCAATATGCTTCAAATGAGCATGCTACTTTAGATTCTTTGTTAAACATGTGGTACTTTGACTATCGCATCTCATTTTTAAACCTATTTATACTCGAAGCTAATTCTTAAACACAATCTACTTTACTTTTGTAGTGGACATGCAACTATAGGTTGACCCTTACCAATCCAACTAACAACTCCAAACAAAGTGATAAAATAAGCACTAATGGACCCTTTTTAATTCAAATAACCAATAATTTGTATCAAGAAAGCCCTATATCAAGAACATTGCCCACGCCATCAATACCAATATAACAAATACAATAATCAAAATTCTTTTACAAATATTTAAAAATCCTTTTCATATAAGTCTAATGATCTCTACTAGAGTTATACATAAACCTATTAAGAACTTCCACTACTTGGGCAAGGTTTAATCTTGTGCATACCATAACATGAGTCCAATGCTCTCTACTAGGGTTAGACATAAACCCATTAAAATTTACCACTACTTGAGCAAGGTCTAATATTGGACATGCCATAACATACATTAGGATTCTTATAACACTAGCATAATTAATATTAAACATATCCTCCAAATGACTATCTAAATAGGAAATTCATCCAATCATAATGTGTTATCATTAGGTAAAGGAATATTAACTAGTTTATGGTCATGCATTATGAACCTCTAGATAATTTTTTGAACATGCTTACTTTGACTAAGCCAAAGCTTTGTACCAAATCCATACCCATAATAGTAATTTGCAAAACCTAAATCCTTCATATTAAAGGTACCATATAACTAGGTTTTGAGCTCTTTAAGTATTTCCTCATTGGTTTCCATTAAAAAAAATGCTTCATCAACATACAAACAAATGATTAGCAAATAATCATCAATTAATGAAGGCATTATGTCTTTCCATTAGTATACTTAGAGAAAAACATGATCTGCACCATTGGTTTAGTCTAAACCGACAGACAGGGCACAACACTATCCAACACTAAGGTTACCCGATGAACACTGTCAAAGTGTTACCCGATGACAAAAAGATAAGGATACCCGACGAAGTATCAACAGTGCTACCTGACGAACAACAAAGAGAGGAACCCAATAGATACAGGGAACCTGATGAACAGTTCAGTTAAGGAATGCCAACAGACTGCAAGTTCAAACCAACAACCAAGAACCGACAGTCAGTTACATCCTACAAAAAGTGGATCTAACTGTCCACGTTAGATAAATAACTGAAGTTGTATTTATAACTTATTGATTTTATTTTTAATCCATTATGTGCGGAGGAAGCAATGTAATGTTTATTTTTTTAATTCATTTTACTATTTTAAAACATGCAAACTAAAGATCAAGGTCAAGTTGTAAACCTTGGATCTGAGAGTTAACATTGTAAATCGTAAATTCCAAGATAGGTCAAAAATTTGTATAAATAGGTGCTCGACCCATTAAGAAAAGTTGTTGTTCAATGAAGAAAGTAGCCACATAGAGAAACTAAAGACCAGACAAAGAATTCAAGTAGAAGAACACAAACAGATTCAAATTATTTTTCAAGAACAGAACAAAATAGAGGCTACCGACAAGCAGATAAAAGGTATTCATCAATCACTTAAGGTGATATCATTATTGTAAAAGCTTTAAATGGATCTATAAATCAGCAATAGTAGATTGCATACAGTCAGGTCAACATTTGTACTCATTCTAACAAGTTTAGTACACTAATGAAATCCTTTCAAGAAAGGTGGGCTTAACCATCCTATTGTAAATCTCATAACTGAGTGCACACTTAAATAATTGTTGCTAAAGCTCTTAACATAGTAGATCTTAATAGGTCTCCACCTTAATAATCTTAGATCATCAGAAGTGATCAAATTGTAAGCCTTAACTGGCTCCCTTCCATTCTACAGATAGTGAAGTTTTGTGGGTGCCATCCCCACCGTAGTTTTTACTTCCTAACAGGAGTTTTCTGTGATATCATATCTTGTGTTATGTGTTTTCTAATTTCATGAATGTTTCTATGGATGATTGTAAAGATTGTTAACAAACAATGTCTACATAAGAAAGAATAATAGTAATGGTTGGTAAATCAGAATTGAATGATCACTAAATGATAAATTGGGTAAAGTGTTAAAAGTTTTAGAGGTGTTGATTCACCCCTCCCCTCTTAGTACTACTTCCCATTGAGTCCAACAATTGGTATCAGGGCTAAGTTTCTTCTTGAAAAGCTTAAAGGCTTAAGAGCAAAGATCATATAATGGAGAAATATAAACTTGATAAGAATATTGAGAACAAAAAGCTTGAGATACAGATGTTCTATGAACAGTATAAAGAAGCTAGAATCAAGATGAGAGAGCTGCTAGCTGATAGAAAAGGTATGGCTACCAGGAACAATGAAGTAGAATATTAGGAAGAAGAGATTCCAGATTTCTTTAAATCTTCAGGATCAAATGCAAGTAATGTATCATATACATCAGAAGGGAACATCACAAATCTAAAGGAAATCAACCTACATCTGATAGAGCAAATAAAGATGCTACAAATCGGTCAAGAGACCCAGATGGTAAGAATGATTGATGTGATGAGTTCTGCCAGACAAGCTGAAACAGAAAGAACAATGGCTATTGATGATAGGAGGAAGATTTTAGAGAAACCACATGAAAAGGAAATGGAAATTCAAGGACATGGTGAGCATCACCATGATCTCACAAATCATATTATCCTTATGAGTCAAGAAGCAAACAGAATAAATGTGGAACTCATTGAGAGAATACAGATTATCGATGAACTGAGAGAAGAAAATGAAAAGCTGAAGCATGAGGTTAGAATTCAGAAACAACATAATGAGATTATCAGAAAGGCTAAAGAAAGCAATAAACAAATGGATGAATTTCTTGAAGGACAATGAAGAGTCATCAACAACAGCGACATAGGCTTTACAGAAAAAAGAGAAACATCAAGACCAAAGAATGTCTATGAAAATCCAAGACCAAGAAAGCCAACATGAAAGCACTATGGAAAGCAAGGGCACACATCAAATGCATGCAGAGGTAAAATGAAAGGTACTCCTAAATCTAAATCTACATCTTCATTCATAGGATTATGTTATAAATGTAACAAGAAAGGACATAAGGCTTATGAATGCAAGAGCAAGATAGAAAAGCCAAAGAA
>MU227039.1:556701-568378 GCA_018584345.1 Thuja plicata
GTAGCAACACATTATTCAAATTTAATCTCTCATTGATTTCAACATGTCTCTAATTGATTCTTATTTATATTTCATCACATGTCAAATTATAATCTCAATTAATGTACATTAATCATACTCAATTTATCTATAATTTTTATTACATTTAATTTAACATCATTAAGTATCTTATAGGTTGTTTAATTTCTTCAAAAGTGACTTCAAGAAAGCTTGGGACATGATTGAATGGTCTCATTTGAGCCATATTCCAAGCTCTTGGGTTTGGAGATATTTTCCTTTAGTTTGTAAAAATATTTTTTGTTAATACATCTACTTCTTTAACCACTAATGGCGCCCAATCAAATTATTTTGACTTATTTACATCAATGAAGAAAGGGCGTCCTTTAGCGCCATCTATTTAAATTTTGACTACCAAATTTTTTGGGTTCTCCTTATCAATGTTATTTCTTAGATTCTTGTCCATAGTATTTATGTTCAAATTAAAATTAATAACAACTTGTTAATGGTTATGTCAATGATTATTTCCTCACTTTGATTGAGGGAAAGGAGAATACAATTTGTAAACATTGAAGAGACCCAATTATTTCTATTTGGATTAACGGTTTAATATTTAATGGTTTAAAAAATTATGTTACAAGTAATTTTTATACTCCTAGCTTAGATTCAAGCTAACATTAGAAATGAATTACTCATGAACTATTGGAAATAATGGAATGGTGTACTGAGAGGGGAGGGGTGAATCAATACCTTCAAAACTTTTATCACTTAACCTTTAATCCTTTGTGTAATCAATTGTATTACTGTCCATGTAAGCTATGCTATCTTTGGGTATGTTATATAAAATCATTAACTCAATAAGCATGTAAAAAATTTATAGAAACATTCATGAAATGTATAGACACATGACACAAGATTTGGTAACGCAGAAAACCCATGTTAGAAGGTAAAAACTATGGTGGGGATGAAACCCACAAAGCTTCACTATCTGCAGAATGGAAGGGGTCGGTTAAGGCTTAAAATTTTGATCACTTCTAATGATCTACCCTGTTAAGAGTATTATGTAGAGACTGGTTAAGGTCTACTCTATTAAGAGCTTTAGCAACACTATTTATTGTGCACTCGGTTAAGAGATTTACAAAGGATTGTTAAATCCACCTTTCTTGAAAGGATTTATTCTATTTGCTACACTTGTTAGAATGTAGGAAAAAATATTCAGTGACCTGAGTGTATGCAATCTATAATTGTTGATTACAGATCCATTAAATTCACATGTACAATGTATCACCTAATGTGATTGATTAATACCTCTATTTCTTGATAGCCTTGAATCTGGTTCTTGATAACCTAATTCATCTTTTGATGTTCTTGCTTGAAACTCTTAGTCTGATCCATAGATGTGCTCCTTGGCTACTATCATCCTCAAATCCATTTGAAATGAATGATTACACATCTATTTATACAATAGATTGACCTAATTAAGTTTCATGTATTACACAGATTACTCAATGATCAAAGGTTTACAACTTGACCTTGATTTCCTAGTTTCCATGTTTTCAACCATTTAGACTAATTAAAAGAATCACAATTACATTGCTTGTCCCTCAAGAAATGATTTTAAATCAAATCAAAATGCTAAATATAAAACATAAGTGTTTTATTGAAGTGGAAGTCAGATCCACATTTATTGGGATATAACTAACTTTCGGTGTCTGATGCTCAGGTTGCTCTGTTGTCAGTCTATCGATGTTCCTTCTGTGAACTGTCCATTGGGTTCCCTTACTCTATTGGGTTTCTCTCTTTTCTTCTTTTTCGGGTTCCTCTCTTTCCTGCTCTATTGGCTTACACTTCAACATTTTTGGGTTGAACTATGCAAACTGTGTTAGGTTTCTCTTGTGATCTGTCTTGTCGGGTTTCACTTGAACTTAACACTTTCGGTGTCCTTTATTATCTGTACTTTCCATTTGTACTAAAATTCTATCTTTCAGTGTAGGTGTTACTGATGGTTCAGAAATTGTTTTCCCTTCGCATACTAATAGAAAAAATAATGTCTTCAATCTCCCCCTTTGACATTAGTATCAAAAACTGATATGTGCAAAATACTAAAATGTATAGTATGTACACCATGTGTTTACCTTGTCATTTATGACTCCCCCTATGTATATACCGGTATAGTATATGTATATACATGTACACTTGCCTTTATACTATACTCCCTTTTCACCTTATCTTCATGTCATTTTCTCCTTTATACTACTGTACATATCATTTTCCCCCTTTTTTGATAGTAAGGGAAAAGGTGTATACTTACAACTTATCAACAATATGGGAATGAGAATTCTTCATGTCTTCCACTAGTTTCTCCCATTGCTCCTTTAGGTGCTAGAGAGCTATTTTCTCTAGTGTGAATTGGGCATGCATATCATAGATGTTGTTTGCGACATACATCTCTATGGTGGAATTTAACTCTTGCCGAAGTCATGTGTTGTTGCAGAAGTGTAAGATGTGGTAGCATTAGAGCTTGTAGCTCGGTAACCTCATCTCTAAACTTGGTTTCTGCCTCTAGAATTTCTTGTCTCAACCTTCTGGATTTCATGATATTTTCCAAATGCATCTTGATTGCATTATCATTTATGGTTAGACTATGTGCACTTGTATTTAGATCAGAATCTATTTGTGCAATCTTATCACTCTTTTCCTTGGTGAATTTCTCTAAAGTGCACAATTTTTGTATTAAGGCAATAGATTTAGAAATGATTGGATCTAATTCATTGGCAAGTTCTGAAAGCTTTACCTTGTTCTCTACCACTTCTTGGCTTATCTTTTCTATCAATTTGTATTGATATTTTTGTTCTGCTCTTTTTTCAATTGCTTTTTCTACATCCACATTATGAGATGTGATGGCCTTGGTTAGAATGGCATGTTGATCAAGGATGGGGGCATCTTAATCAACATCTATGTCAGGAACTATTTATGTCAATATATCCCTGGTAGTTACTAACACTAGGGATTCTTTGTGCTCTTTCCTTAGCTTTTCTTGCATAACTTTTCTCTGACATATTTCCCCATACTCTAATAGTGATTCAAAATCCAATGTAGAAGGGTCATACTTTAGTATCTCAATTATTTCATCAAGTGTTACCTACATCTTGGTGTTCTTTGTCTTCTTCTTATTCTTCTTGGATGTTGAGTGGGAAGTACCTGAATGTAGCACCAAAGAAAGATCCTTTTCTTGGTTAGATGTGCTAGATGAAGTCTTTTGTGGTGTTGCGTCTTTTGCCTAATACTCGATATCTGCTTGTTGGTTGGTAGTGGACATCTCCACATCAACCTTTGGTTTATTTATAGCATCTCCTTTGGTATCCTTATGAGTAGGATCATCTTTATTATCTTTTTCACCTTTGTCTTTGGTTTCTCCATCTGTTTCTTTTGGTTCTCCATCTGCTACATTCTTTTCATCAGTTGTATCTCTCTGTTCATCATTACCCTTATCCTTGCGTATGCTTGAATTAGGCTTGGATGAGTTTTCCTTTTGGTAGATTATGTTAATAACTTGTATTAATAATGGCATTTGGCTTGGTATATTCACATGTGCAGCTTCTGTAGTTGTGTCATGTTTGTCGGTTTGGGCTGGGACAACAATGACATCTTCATCTTTCTGTATCTCAAATGCAAGATCTCCTCCAGTAATATCAATGATATTATTATCAAGTCATGTTTCATATGAGTTAGACTTTTCAGTCCTGATTGTCCTCATGTTCTCATCTAATTGCCTTAGTAGAAGTCCTGATAGATCTAACTGCAGTCCCTTCTTAACAATTTTGTGTGTTGTATCCACTATTTTGGATGCAAGACTGTTCATCCTGCTAGCCTGAAATAATTTGTATCCTAAGACACATGCTCCAAATTTCATCTCATCATCGGTGATGGTGGATACCTTTAGTCCTCTTCCATCCCATAATTCTCCTGTGTTATTTTCAATGTCAACACGAGGAGGGTGCTTTAGTGCATTTTCTTTATCAGTTATAGGATAACCGGTAACAATGTGTATAACATCCCTGGTTATTAGTTTTGGCTCATCCAGCCATATCTTTCGGTCATGTACTCTGCTCAGTACTAATCAAATCCATTTGGTCTTGAATTCCTTCGGGACTAATAGGGAATTTGTTAGTCCTTTCACTTCAATGTGCTTATGTTCTTCTTTGATTGTTCAATAATCTTTGCAAATCTTCTTGTAAGCTTTCTCAACCTCGAGATCTCCTATTTTTGCAGTCTTGCAGTGAATATACTCTTGGACATCCTCAATGAGTAAAACCCTAGCTGGTATATTGGAGAATGCACCAGCATTGCTGGGTTGTGAAGCAACCTCGGGACATATCTTGTAATGAGGTTCTTCACAAGTGGCATTCTTGATTAGATTGACCTTATTATCCTTTGCATTCTTGATCTTGGAGGTTCGTGAAGTAGTTTCCATCGTTTTAGAATTTAGGGCTTTTTCCCGTAAAAGAAAATACAGTTTTTGGTGAATATTGTTACTTACTTCAACCTTCAATAACTGTTGGGAATATTTTTGAGTGTTGTGAACAGGGTTGAAGTCACTCTATAATCTGGTCACTTTGTGCTCTAGTTACGCTCTGCTTCTTCACTCAAATCACTTTGTGAACAATGAGCTCTTCCGTCAACTATTTATACACTTTTTCCCTAAGTTATGTCATAAATGCTCACCCACTTCTCGGTGTTTGAAGCTGAATTTGTCGGGTAGCATACACACTTCATTCTTGGTGAGAATGAGATGCTCGGGCCAGGTGTCAACTCATTTGACTATTTTCTGACGGATCTTGGTAATGGCAAAAACAACATTGTCTTTTTACATGATTACCGACGGAGCTTGGTTTACACTAGCGACTTAGCTTTTTATGTGTTAATCGATGATGCTCGGTAAGTATAGAAAACTTAGCTTTGTATGTACACCAATGATTTTTGGTAAGCATTGACCGATGAGATTGAATTCATAGAATCATAACAAGTAATACCATAGTGCATCTTTGATCGTGTTGGTTTGGCATTTCATCAATGTATAATAGAACTAATGCTAAATATAACTTGGTATAATGCAGTTCCATGCTTACTTGTTCTGCTTAGGTGGTGGTGGTGATGTCACCAGATCCATTCAAAAAGGTGTCACTATTTGCATTGTTTGGTCCAGCATCTTCAGTGTTTGTAGCTTTCCTCCACATTTTGTTTCTCATCTTCCTGATGTCTTCAATGTTATTTCCATTGACAAAGGTGCTTTTCTCTATCACTTGGTCTTTGCAGTCCTTTCTTAGATGACCAACTTTATGACAGTGTAGACATGCCATTACGGGGTTAGTCCAGCTTCTAGACTTTCTCATCCATTGTCTCATGTAGTTTGTAGCTATGTGTCCAAATCTTTCACATGTTGTGTAGTTTTCCCATGTGTTGTAATCCCAAACATATGAGTTGCCGAATCTTTTTGGTTGATAAGGAGTTTCATTTTCTTTAGGCTTCCATTCTTGCCATTTCTTCTTCCTGCATTCAAGAGATGCGTGCCCATGCATTTTGCAAGTAGGACAATATTTTTCCATGTAGGTTTCCTTCTTTGGTTGTTTTACCTCAGATTTACATTCATATGCTTTATGTCCTTTCTTATTATATTTATAACAAATTCCTATGAATGAAGGTGTGGATTTTAGAATACCTTTTATTTTTCTCATACAAACATTTGTTGTGTGGCCTGGTTTTCTACAGTGATTGCATGACTTCTTTCTTGGTCTTGGATTCATGTAGACATTATTTGGATCAACTTGGTATGGTGATTCTTCATTCTTGGTATACCCTAGTCTGGTATTGTTGTTGAATCTTCTTTGTCCATCTAGAAATTCACCCACCCTTTTGGTTCTTTCTTCAGCTCTCTTGATCATGTCATTATGTTTTTTTTGAATTCTCACTTCATGCTTCAGTTTTTCATTTTCTTCTATTAGCTCACTGATAGCTTCTATTCTTTCAATGAGGTGTATGTTCATTTGGTTTGCCTCCTGACTCATAAGAATAATCTGATTGGTGATCTCATGATGATGTTCTGTAAGGCTTTGTATTTCTGACTCTTTCTCTTGTAGCTTTTCAGTAATCTTCCTCCTGTCATCAATAACTAGTGTTCTTTCTTGCTTAGCTTGTCTAGCATTATTCATGACATTAATCATTCTTACCATCTGTGTCTCTTGACCCATTTGCAGAGATTTCACTTGTCCAACCAGATGTTGATTGATTTTATTCATACTTGTGATGTATTCTTTAGATGTGTATGATGCTTTGCTAGATGCAGATTGTGATGACTCAAATAGATCAAGTATCTCCTCTTCATGATAGTCTGTTTCATTACAATGAGATGCTATAATCTTTCTTTAATCCAACAACTGTCTCATCTTGATTCTAACTTCTTTATATTGTTCATAGAAGATTTGTATCTCTAACTTGTGATTCTCAATATTCTTGTCTAGCTTGTACCTTTCCATTGTATGATCTTTTCTCTTAAGTCTTTAAAGTTTTCCAATTAAGAGATCTCGCTCTGATATCAATTGTTGGAAATAATGGAATGGTGTACTGAGAGGGGAGGGGTGAATCAGTACCTTCAAATATTTTATCTATTAACCTTTAATCTATTATGTAATCAATTGTATTACCATCCATGTAAGCTATTCTATCTTTGTGTATGTTATATCAAATTATTAACTCAATAAGCATGTAAAACATTCATGAAATGTATAGACACATGACACAAGATTTGGTAATCTAGAAAACCCCTATTAGAAGGTAAAAACTATGGTGGGGATGAAACCCACAAAGCTTCACTATCTGCAGAATGGAAGGGGCCCTTTAAGGCTTACAATTTTGATCACTTCTGATATCTACCCTGTTAGGAGTATTATGTAGAGAATAGTTATGGTCTACTCTGTTAAGAGCTTTAGAAAAATTGTTTAGTGTGCACTTAGCTAAGATATTTACAAAGGATTGTTAAATCCACCTTTCTTGAAAGGATTTCTTGTATTTTCTACACTTGTTAGAATGTAGACAAAAATATTCAGTGACTTGAGTGTATACAATCTACAAGTGCTGACTACAGATCCATTAAATTCACATCTATAATGTATCGCCTAATGTGATTGATTAATACCTGTGTTGCTCGGCAGCCTTGAATCTGGTTCTTGATAACCTAATTCATCTTTTGTTGTTCTTGCTTGAAACTCTTAGTATGATCCATAGATGTGCTCATTTGTTACTATCATCCTCACATCTATTTGAAATGAATGATTACACATCTATTTATACAATATATTGGCCTAATTAAGTTTCACATATTACAAATATAACTCTATGATCAAAGGTTTACAACTTGACCTTAATCTCCTAGTCTGCATGTTTTCAATAAGTTAGACTGATTAAAACAATTATAATTACATTTCTTGTCCCTCAAGAAATGCTTTTAAATCAAATAAAAATGCTAAATATAAAACATAAGTGTTTTATCTGACGTGGAAGTCAGATCCACATTTCTCAGGATATAACTGGTTTTCGGTGTCTGATGCTTGGGTTGCTCTATTTTTAGTCTGTTGGTGTTCCTTCTGTGAACTATCCATCGGGTTCCCTTGCTCTGTTGGCTTCCTCTCTTTTCTATTCTACCAGGTTCTTCTCTTTTGAGCTCTATTGGTTTACACTTCAACATTTTTGGGTTGAACTATGCAAACTGTGTCGGGTTTCTCTTGTGATCTGTCTTGTTGGGTTTCACTTGAACTTAACACTTTCAGCGTCCATTGTATTTGTACTTTTAGTTTGTACTGAAAGTTTGTCTTTCGGTGTAGGTGTTACAGATGGTTCAGAAATTATTTTCCCTTTGCATACTAATGGAAAAAATAATGTCTTCAATCTTCCCCTTTGACATTAGTATTAAAAAATGATATGTGAAAATTACTAAAATGTATAGTATGTACACCATGTGTTTACCTTGTCATTTATGACTCCCCCTATGTATATGCCGGTATAGTATATGTATATACATGTACACTTGCCTTTATACTATACTCCCTTTTCACCTTATCTTCATGTCATTTTCTCCTTTGTACTACTATACATATCATTTCCCCCCTTTTTGATAGTAAGGGCAAAGGTGTATACTTACAACTTATCAAAAATATGGGAATGGGAATTCTTCAAGTCTTCCACTAGTTTCTCCCATTGCTTCTTTAGGTTCTCAAGAGCTATTTGCTCCAGTGTGATTCGGGCATGCATATCATAGATGTTTTCTGCTACAGACATCTCTATGGTGGAAATTAACTATCTTGCCAAAGTCATGTGTTGTTGCAGAAGTGTAATATGTGGTAGCATTAGAGCCTGTAGCTCGGTAACCTCATCTCTAAACTTGGTTTCTGCCTCTAGAATTTCCTGTCTCAACCTTCTGAATTTCATGATCTTTTCCAAATGCATCTTGATTGCATTATCATTTGTGGTTAGACTAAGTGTACTACTATTTAGATCACAATCTATTTGTGCAATCTTATCACTCTTTTCCTTGGTGAATTTCTCTAAAGTGCGCAATTTTTGTATTAAGGCAATAGCTTCAGAAATTATTGGATCTAATTCATTTGCAAGTTCTGAAAGCTTTACCTTGTTCTCTGCCACTTCTTGGCTTATATTTTCTATCAATTTGTATTGATATTTTTGTTCTACTCATTCTTCAATTGCTTTTTCTACATCCATATTCTGAGATGTGATGGCCTCAGTTAGAATGGAAATTTGATCAAGGATGGGGGCATCTTGATCAACACTATGTCAGGAACTATTTATGTCAATATATCCCTTGTAGTTACTAACACTAGGGATTCTTTGTGTTCTTTACTTAGCTTTTCTTGCATAACTTTTCTCTTTCATATTTCCCCATACTCTTTTAGTGATTCAAAATCCATTGTAGAAGGGTCACACTTTGGTATCTCAATGATTTCATCAAGTTTTACCTGCATCTTGGTCTTCTTTGTCTTCTTCTTCTTATTCTTGGATGCTGAGTGGGAAATACATGAATGTAGCTCAAAAGCAAGATCCTTTGCTTGGTCATATGTGCTAGATGAAGTCTTTTGTGGTGTTGTGTCTTTTGCCTGCTACTCAGTATCTGCTTGTTGGTTGGTAGTGGACGTCTCCACATCAACCTTTGGTTTATCTGCAACATCTCCTTCGATATCCTTAGGAGTAGGATCATCTTTCTTCTCTTTTTCACCTTTATCTTTGGTTTCTCCATCTATTTCTTTTGGTTCTCCATCTGCTACATTCTTTTCATCAGTTGTATCTCTTTGTTCATCATTATCCTTATCCTTAGGTATGCTTGCATCAGGCTCGGGTGAGTTTTCCTTTTGGGAGATTATGTTAATAGATTGTATTAATAGTGGCATTTGGCTTGGTATATTCACCTATGCAACTTCTGTAGTTGTGTCCTATTCGTCGGGTTGGGCTGGGACAACAGTGACATCTTCATCTTTCTGTATCTCATCTGTAAGATCTCCTTCAGTAATATCAATGATATTATTATCGGGCCATGTTTCATATGAGTTAGACTTTTCAATCTTAGTTGTCCTCATGTTCTCATCTAATTGCCTTAGTAGAAGTCCTGGTAGATCTAATTGTAGTCCCTTCTTAACAATTTTGTGTGTTGTATCCACTGCTCGGGATGTAGGACTGTTCATCCTGCTAGCCTAAAAGAATTTTATCCTAAGACACATACTCCAAATTTCATTTTATCATTGGTGATGGTGGATACCTTTAATCCTCTTCCATCTCATAATGCTCCTGTGTTCTTTTCAATGTCAACATGAGGAGGGTGCTTTAGTGCCTTTGCTTTATTGGTTATAGGATAACTGGTAACAACATGTATAACATCCTTGGTCATCAATTTTGGCTCATCCAGCCATATCTTTTGGTCATGTACTCTGCTCAGTACTAATCAAATCCATTTGGTCTTGAATTCCTTTGAGAATAATAGGGCATTTGCTAGTCCTTTCACTTCAATGTGCTTATGTTCTTCTTTGATTGTTCCATCATCTTTGCAAAGCTTCTTGTAAGCCTTATCAACCTTGAGATCTCCTATTTCTACAGTCTTGCAGTGAATATACTCTCAGACGTCCTCAACAAGTAAAACCCTAGCTGGTATACCGGAGAATGCACCAGTGTCGCTGGGTTGTGAAGCAATCTCAGGACATATATTGTAATGAGGTTCTTCACAAGTGGCATTGTTGATTACATTGACCTTATTCTCCTTTGCATTCTTGATCTTGGAGGTTCGTGAAGTAGTTGTCATCATTTCAGAATTTAGGGATTTTTCCTTAAAAGAAAACAGAGTTCTTGGTGAATGTTGTTACTTACTTCAACCTTTGTGACTGCTGTGAATCTTTTTGAGTGCTATGAACAGGGTTGAAGTTGCTCTGTAATATGGTCGCTTCCTGTTCTGGTTATGCTCTTCTTCTTCGCTCAAATCGCTTTGTGAATAGTGAGCTCTTTCATCAACTATTTATAGACTTTTTTCCCTAAGTCATGTCATAAATGCTCACCCACTGCTCAGTGTTTGAAGATGAAGTCATCAGGTAGCATACACACTTCATTCTTGGTGAGAATGAGATTCTCGGGCCAAGTGTCAACTTATTTGACTATTTTCTAACAGATCTCGGTATATGGTGAAAACAATATTGTCTTTTTACATGATTACCGACAGAGCTTAGTTTACACTAGTGACTTAGATTTTTATGTGTTAACTGACGATGCTCGACAAGTATAGAAAAATCAGCTTTGTATGTACACCGATGATTTTTTGTAATAATTGACCGATGAGATTGAATTCATAGAATCATAACAAGTAATACCATAGTGCATCTTTAATCATGCTAGTTTAGCATTTCATCAATGTATAATAGAACTGATGCTAAATATAACTTGGTATAATGTAGTTCCATACTTACTTGTTCTAATTAGGTGGGGGTGGTGATGTCACCAGATCCATTGGATAAGGTTTCACCATTTGCATTATTTGTGTTAGGAATAAGGTGTCTCAACCTTGGATAATTCCTATTCCTATTATTTGTTTTGTAAAATGTATTTTCTTGCAAATAATGTAATTCAGTGTGAGTGTACATGTCTAGTTGGCATGTTGATGTGTCACTCCACTTGATGTGTCACTCCACTTGATGTGTTGGCATCTTGAATGGTGTGTAAGGAGATCATGGCTGTAACGGTTATGACGGATTCCTATGACACGTAAGAGCTATTTCTAGGAGATTTCAATGATAGGTGAAGACATGCAAGACATGTGGCAACTGATAAAGTTGAGTACTTTACACTCTTCCACAATCGTGGGGTTCAGAGAATGGTAAAACCCTAATGCGGATATCTTTGGAAGTTGCCCTAAAAAGGAAAGTGCATGATATAAGCGTTTTTAAGGGTTACAAAAAAGGATACAAAAAAGAGTGTATTTTTGGTATAATTTGGTGCTACTGGATTTGCCTGTGTGTGTCGATTGTCTCCTGAAAGAACTTGCATTGCAAGTGTGTTGTAACCGTTGTGTTGAAGATAATACATTGTGCAGGTTTTGGAGTGCTGGGGTTTTTTATCGAAAGGTTTTCCCCAGGGT
>MU227039.1:568428-582685 GCA_018584345.1 Thuja plicata
CGATTGTCTCCTGAAAGAACTTGCATTGCAAGTGTGTTGTAACCGTTGTGTTGAAGATAATACATTGTGCAGGTTTTGGAGTGCTGGGGTTTTTTATCGAAAGGTTTTCCCCAGGGTAAATCATTGTTTCATTCTCTATTTTCTGTATGCATGGTATGTGGCTGCAATATCATTGTTAAAGTAGTTAACGAATCTGAAATTGTAAGGGTTTAAAAGAATTTGCACAATACTTTCCTATAGAGATTAGTGTAGGAAGTTGTTTCCGCACCTGAGTTTCCTTACAATTTGGTCCAACATCTTCAGTTTTTGTATCTTTCCTCCACATTTTATTTCTCATCTTCTTGATGTCTTCAATGGTGTTTCCATTGGCAAAGGTGCTTGTCCCTGTCACTTGGTCTCTGCAGTCCTTTCTTATATGACCAACTTTATGACAGTGTAGACATGCCATTCCGGGGTTAGTTCAGCTCCTAGACTTTCTCATCCATTTTCTCATGCAGTTTGTAGCTATGTGTCCAAATCTTCCACATGTTGTGCAATTTTCCCATGTGTTGTAATCCCAAACATATGAGTTACCGACTCTTTTCAGTTGATAAGGAGTTTCATTTTCTTTAGGCTTCCATTCTTGCCTTTTCTTCTTCCTACATTCAAGAGATGTGTGCCCATGCATTTTGCAAGTAGGACAATATTTGTCCATGTAGGTTTCCTTCTTTGGTTGTTTTATATCAGATTTACATTCATATGCTTTATGTCCTTTCTGGTTATATTTATAAAAAAAATCGTATGAATGAAGGTGTGGATTTAGGAATATCTTTTATTTTTCTCCTGTAAACATTCGATGTGTGGCCTGGTTTTCCATAATGATTTCATGATTGCTTTCTTGGTCTTTGAATTGTGTAGACATTCTTTGGATCAGCTTGGTATGGTGATTCTTCATTCTCAGTATACCCTAGTCTGGTATTGTTTTTGACTCTTCTTTGTCCATCCAAAAAATCATCCACCCTTTTGGTGCTTTCTTCAGCTCTCTTGATCATGTCATTATGATGTTGCTCAATTCTCACTTCATGCTTCAGTTTTTCATTTTCTTCTGTTAGCTCACCAATAGCTTCATTCTTTCAGTGATTTCTATGTTCATTCAGTTTTCCTCCTGACTCATAAGAATAATCTAATTGGTGATCTCATGATAATATTTTGTAAGTCTTTATATTTCTGACTCTTTCTCTTGTAGCTTTTCAGTAATCTTCCTCATGTCATCAATAGCTAGTGTTCTTTCTTTCTCAGCTTGTCTAGCATTATTCATGACATCAATCATTCTTACGATCTATGTCTCTTGACCGATTTGTAGATATTTCACTTGTCCAGCCATATGTTGATTGATTTCATTCAAACTTGTGATGCTTTCTTCAGATGTGTCTGATGCTTTGCTAGATGCAGATTGTGATGACTCAAATAGATCAGGTATCTCTTCTTCATGATAGTCTTTTTCATTTTAGCAAGATTCAATAATCTTTCTTTCATCCAACAATTGTCTCATCTTGATTCTAGCTTCTTTATATTATTCATAGAAGATTTGTATCTCTAACTTGTGATTCTCAATATTCTTATCTAGCTTGTACCTTTCCATTGTATGATCTTTTCTCTTAATTCTTTAAACTTTTCCAATTAAGAGATCTAGCTTTGATACCAATTGTTGGAAATAATGGAATGGTGTACTAAGAGGGGAGGGGTGAATCAATACCTTCAAAAGTTTTATCACTTAACCTTTAATCCTTTATGTAATCAATTATATTACCATCCATGTATGCTATTCTATCTTTGTGTATGTTATATCAAATCATTAACTCAATAAGCATGTAAAAAATTCATGAAATGTATAGACACATGATACAAGATTTGGTAACATAGAAAACCCCTGTTAGAAGGTAAAAATTGTGGTGGGGATGAAACCCGCAAAGCTTCACTACCTATAGAATGGAAGGGGTCAGTTAAGGCTTACAATTTTGATAATTTCTAATGATCTACCCTCTTAGGAGTATAATGTAGAGACTAGTTAAGGTCTACTCGGTTAAGAGCTTTAGAAACGTTGTTTAGTGTGCACTCGGTTAAGATATTTACAAAGGATTGTTAAATCCACCTTTCTTGAAAATATTTCTTCTATTTGCTACACTTGTTAGAATGTAGACAAAAATATTCAGTGACCTGAGTGTATGCAATCTACAATTGCTAATTATAGATCCATTAAATTCACATGTACAATGTATCACCTAATGTGATTGATTAATACCTCTGTTGCTCGGTATCCTTGAGTCTGGTTCTTGATAACCTATTTCATCTTTTGTTGTTCTTGCTTGAAACTCTTATTCTGATCCATAGATGTTCTCCTTGGCTACTATCATCCTCACATCCATTTGAAATGAATGATTACACATCTATTTATACAATAGATTGACCTAATTAAGTTTCACGTATTACAAAGATAACTATATGATCAAAGGTTTACAACTTGACCTTGATCTTCTAGTTTGCATGTTTTCAATCAGTTAGACGGATTAAATTTTTTTATAATTTCATTGCTTGTCCCTCAAGAAATGGTTTTAAATCAAATCAAACACTAAATATAAAACATAAGTGTTTTATCTAACGTGGAAGTCATATCCACATTTCTCGGGATATAACTGACTTTTAGTGTCTGATGCTCGGGTTGCTCTATTGTCATTCTGTCGGTGTTTCTTCTATGACCTATCCTTTGGGTTCCCTTGCTCTGTTGGGTTCCTCTCTTTTCTGCTTTGTCGGGTTCCTATCTTTTCTGCTTTGTCGGTTTACACTTCAACATTTTCAGGTTGAACTATGCAAAATGTGTCGAGCTTCCCTTGTGATCTATCTTGTCGGGTTTCACTTGAACTTAACACTTTCAGTGTCGTTTGTTATCTGTACTTTCAATTTTTACTGAAAGTCCATCTTTTGGTGTAGGTGTTACCGATGGTTCAGAAACTATTTTCCCTTTGCATACTAATGGAAAAAATAATGTCTTCAATGAACACACATTCTTAGGTATTACTTTTCCCTTAGAGCCTATTCTTTGTCACTAACATGCATGATGAAACACCCCTTTGTGTGAAATGACTATTAGGGCCATTGAATGTAATTTGACATGAGAGATACTTTTGAGGAATTGTGTCATTTCCAATCTCCCTTATGGCCAAATGACATGGTAGAATTTTGGTTTTCATATGTTTTCTATCACTCTTATGTCTATTAAGGTTGTTGAGAATTTTATGGTCAAAAGTATATGGAAAGCATGGAAAGTTATTAAACCTTGGCTCATTTAGAATAGTAATAGATTTCAAGATGAGATTTTAGTTAATCAATAGTATTTGTGGTGGTCTCCAATACTTATTATTATAATGTTCTACCAATTATTATTATTTTAATTCACTTTTATAAATTTGTAAAAATTAGATTATTGAAAAACTTTAATTGAAAATCATTCTTTCTTGATTTTCTTAACTTCAAAATAAAACCAAAATTAACTTCAAATAATTTAAAAAAATATATTATAAAACTTATCTTATCACAAAATTATTATTCAATCAAATTAAACATAATAGAAAGATTAGAAATGATTTGAGACTATTTTGTAAAAAAGAAGAGAAAGAACTAAAGAAAGACTAACTATAATTAGTTTTCATAAGTTAAAATGATTCTCTTTAGAATCATTCAAGAAGTATCACATCTATTAATGTGAAGTGTCTCCTATGTGATGAACTTTGATTAGCATATTGGATAAATGTCAATAAAGTTAAATGCTCATGACCTCATCTTTTTTCAAGTTGATATATAAAAAATTATAAACAAGTTCTAATCTCCACTTGTTCAATGGATTCTCAATGGATACAAAATGTATCTCCTTAGAAAGATTTTCTAGAAATTATAAAAAAGTTTTCCAATTGCGTCACCTTGCTTGGAATAATCATGATGTCATCTTATGTCTATTTGTGCTTCCAAAATACTTTGTGTGTGCATTCTTGTGAAAATGAAATGTGAATGCCATATTTTAAACACCAAAAAAATGTTCATATAGTTTAAATCCATTAACGCCTTAATTATAAGCTTAGAGAATTACACTTCCATTTCCATTAGATTTCATACATTCTCTACCAAATTCCTTTAATTCTCCCTCTCCATTCCCAATGCATTTCCCACCGCTCTTGTTGTTGTTTGTGTAACCACCTAAATTTGGTCTGTTCCAACTATGAACCCTATTTGCCCTAAGTGTGATCATAGCCTCGATTATGTCCAAACGACCCTGTTACTGCTTGGCATAATTTTTCAAATCAGATTTAATGTCCTAGGTGATTTTTATCACTAATTTATATTAACTACTTCAGCCATACAATTCAAATCAATTTCAACCAATTAAATAATATCAAATTCAAACAATGGCTAAAGTATTTAATTATAAAGGAATTAATCTATCTCATCACTTGCATTTTAAACCCATTCACCTAGCCAATTTAATTTAATTAAAATGGCTATAGTCCTAATTAATTATCAAAAGAAATAAAAAACTTAAATAATTAATATTCCTATTTTTGAATGAATTAAATAAGTTTAATTCATTTCGTTTATATTCCCCTAAACCCTAACCTAACCTATCTCAACCACTTCTACCCTGGGTTCTAACCCATCCCAACTTATTCCCCCCTTGCTAATCTAATTCTAAGCCTAATCTAATTCTAACCTCCCTCCTAATGTTGTCACATTCCATTAAGGAATGATTAACAAACTCAACCCACTTGAGAAAGTCCACTTTCTCAAGCTTGACTTCCTTAAAGTCCACATTCTCAAGCCATCCTCTTGCACTCTCCCTTGCTTCTTTAAGGCTTTCATTAATTCCTCATTAATGAAGATGCCTTAAGCCTATGTCTCTCCCATGCCTTATTAATGCCCAAGGCATTAATGGCTCTTACACCTCCATTAATGAGTCCCTTAACTCATAAATGAACCTTGTCTCCCCTCTCTCTCTCTCTCCCATTCTTCTATAAATAGAAGCCATTTTTGAGAGTAAATAAGCCTTCACATTAGATTTAAAATACATTTTTATGCTATTGGATTAATCTTAGACTAATATTCCACTCCGTATTTCATACTTTTACATTGTTATTATTCACATGCTTAGAGCTAGAATGCTTGTTTATCATCTTTTTAGTTTGTTTTAAACTAAAAATCCTTCATGCTAGGTTGTATTCGTCACTGATTATAGCATTTTCTGAGGGCTAATATGTTACTAATCACACTCCTCTTAGTTAGAAGGCAATAGGTCGATATTAGTGAGTTTTACATGCTTGTCTAACCATTTTGAACTAATGCAATGACTTATTGAGTGTTTGTGTCTTTCTTAACAGGTTCCCAAATACACACACATTTCTGGCGCCCACCATTGGGCTCAATTTTCAATTTAGCCTCATTTTCTAACACTTTTTTGCCAATTTGCATGCTCAGGATTCGGTCACAAGATCATTTTTAATCATTCAAGATTACATCCTGGATACACCATCGCACCACGGAAAAGTCGGATCACATCTGGGATTTCGTGGGTTGTTTCTGGTTTAGGCTCGCATCTGGTTAGTAGGGGATCATATTCAGTGTAAAAGCTCACATACAGTATGCTACATCACATTTAGTGAAATTTTAAGATCGCATCTGGTTAAAAATCTTGAGCATCTCATTTGCCTAACCCCTAACATTTTAACAAGTGGTGTTTTTGATGATTTACAGCTTAACGAGTGTTTGCAGGGTGTTTTTGAAGTCTTTGTGGGAGTTTTCACGAACAGATACTAATGTGGTTTTACAGGTTTCCAAACCCCCATCTTGACTTCTATTTACTTGCTTTCCAAACTTAAGACCATTTCTCCACTTGCTAAAACAACCAGATAATATGCTCTTTTACTCTTGAGGAAAATCAGAAAGTTGGACGTTGTCTTATCATTTGTGATGAAATTGGGGGTAAATGAACAAAGAAAACACATCGTCTAAATTTGGAAATATTAAATGAACACAAAGCACTAAATATGTGGGATTAAAGAACAAGTTCAATCACTTAATTCTTTTTGGATCAAAAATTGAACAACACAAATCATTAAATCATTGTGGTTAATTGAACAAGGCAAACTTTCCCTTTCAAGCATCTTGTTTTCTTTAAAATAGGAACAATTAAATCAAGCTCAACATAGCTTGAAGGAATGAACTTTGTTTTGATTGTTTTGGGAGAAAATAGCTTAGATTAGGAGACTATGCTCTTCTTCTTCGGAAGAATAAAAAATCCAGACATCCAAAGCTCGCCAATCCTGGTTACTGATCTTTAAACAGTAGAGGGCCTGCCGGTTGAGGAAAAAATCTCCCAGGAATGACCCAAGTGAGGACAAGTCTTACGCCGACCCTTCCGACTCACTATAAATAGTTGCTTCCTTGTAGGCCAAAGCCTCAGAAGACAGAACTGGTTTTATTCTTGGAATTACGACATCATTCCTTGAACATATCTGGGTATATGTAGAGTGGAGCCGCCTGAATCTTGCTTGCAAGACTACATATATTCAGGTAATCATAGGGCTATATGCCTGAATTTTTCCTTGTGCAATTCTATGGGGGACAATTTTGAACAGATTGCCCAATAATCTACAACAACTTCAACTGAAAGAATTCCCAATTCACCCCCGAAAGGGTGATAATCTTTGTGCAAGGAAAAAAGTAATTGCCCCAAGACACTCGTCATATTGTGCCCTCACTTGCATTTGGAGTCAGATAATACAACATCATGACTGGAGCCATTGCGTGCTTGGTGATGGCTGTATTCTGATTAGCATTTGAGTGTGTACCTGAGTCAATGAGCAAAGATTTTCATCCTCCACCTAGAGAATAGAAAAAGATGAGTGTTTGTTTCACCCCCTTAACAATGCAAAATTGTTTGACGTGTTCAAAAGGTCATTAAAAAGATAAGCTCCTCGAAATAATCAAAAAATTTCAAATCCTGGAGAACAAGTGTTTTTCACACCTTATGACACCTCTTGATGCAATCTGGAAACAAACAAATTCATGCACTTTGAAAATGAGTTTTTCAGAACTAACTGAAACTAACAAAAACATCATAAGATCGTATCCTATTTTTCACAAGTCACATTCAATGTTTAGGATCGCATTTGGTATTTAGGATCGCATTTGGTCAGCAAGAAGTCCTATCCAGATTCTAGGATCGCATTTGGTACCATCAAAGGCTCGCATCTGCGAGCTCGCATTCAAGACAGTGGGCATTTGTAGAAGTTTTTCTTAGGAAATCTCAGTCATTTAGGATACCCTTTTTGCTCTTTAGCTGGTTCCTGTTGTCTCTTCTGGTCTCCCTGATATATTTCAAAACACTTTCGAAACATCCACCTTGCATGCTTAGTCAGTCTTTCATGATCAATTTAATACGTGTGGTCTACCCATTTTCTATCAACAACTTGGTTCCCAGCTCACTATTAGGGCATTCTAACCCTCTGAAACTGGAATCATTTACATCCACCAACAACAAACAGTTACCTCTACCTAGACACACCCACTTGAATGATCTGAAATCCTTACTTGCACTATTGAGAAACATTAACAAAGTTGAGAAACAAACTTCATGGTTAACACAAGACGCAACCAGTACACAACTAAAAGATCAAAAGTGCCTCCTAAAACACCACACTTTCAAGGAGAAACTTCTCACAGTTCCCTTCTTAATCTAGATTCACCTCAAATGGATAGCAACACTAACAAATGGAGTAAGGATGTTGAGGGTTATAATGATGACCTAAGTTTGCACATAATCCATTTGGATCAGACAGTGAAGAAGAGATCCCTGAAGATGAATATGAAAAACTCAAACAAAGTAAACGCATCCATAAGCTATTGGAATGGATAATTGGTGAAGATAAAGAAAAGTACTTCCTCCATCTAGCATCCATAGGTGTCAAACTACCCAAGGATTATAATTTGGAAAATGTCAAAGAAAAGGAGGTACCAAACCCGATATCCATTCTCACAAAACAACTCAATCTAATGCAAATGGAGCTCACCAATCTCAAACAAGAGAAAGAGAAACCTAAAAAAAAATACTCTTTGGATGCCATTTGTCCATTTCATTTTGACAAGAGTATCACTATGGTCCCGTTTCCTCCTAATGTGGCAAGGCCAAAGTATGACAAGTACATGGGAGAAACTGATCCACACGATCATGTACGAAAATTTTGTGCTCTAAGCATCGAATACATGCATGAACCCACATACCTCATGTGATTGTTTCTAGGAAGTCTAGGAGGTAACGCCATGGAATGGTTCTCAAAATTAAACCCTAAGGTCAAGACATTTGAGGAGTTAATCCAATGATTCATTCAACATTACTCCTACAACATTCAACATGATGTCACTATGATGGATCTATGTAACACCAAACAACAAACTGGAGAATCATTCACACACTTCCTACAAAGATGGAGGAAGATTTTTGCACGATATTCAAGTGTCATTCCCAAAATAGAGAAGATGGAAATCTTCATTAATAATCTAGTGTCTGAATTGAGCTATGCTCTACAAATGCAAGACTCTCCTAGCTTTGATAAGATGATTAAAAATGCCCTCTGTATTGAGGAAGTCATGGTAAAAAAGGGAGAGATCACCCTTCAAAATGAAAACAAAGGCAGTAACTCCAACTCCAAGCCTAAATGGTGGAAGCAAAACAAAAATGTTGTTAATGAGGGAGTGGTTGATGCCTCTAACATTAATTCTAAACCCAAAGCATTCAATCTAACTAATGGCATGCAAGAAAGTAAAGAGGCTAAAATAACACCTCATGTTCCCAAAGCGAACAATGATAACAACAAGGAATGAACATGGACTTCAAAACCCCAAAGAACCTTCACTCCTTTGGGGGAACCTCTTGAGACTATTTTGAAAATGCTGGTAGATAACAAAGTTCTTACGATTCCTAATTCTAAACCATGGGAACCAATGGTCAAACCCAGGTGGTGGGATGATAACTCCTATTATGTCTTCCACAAAAACAAGGGACACAAGACTAATAATTGTCTCAAACTTAAGCATGTCATCCAAGACCTCATCGAAGGAGGTAAGATCAAAGTCGACGGACATACTACCAATGAGGATCATACAACATTCAATAAACCCTTTCCTAATTGCAATCAAGGAGAAACATCTAAAGGGAAAGGTCATGAGGTAAACTAAACTTATTCCAAAAGTGATAATGTGATTAATATGCTCAATATTAAAACTGAATCCATCAATGTGATCACAATTAAAGGTGCCTCATCCTCCTCAAATACTGTAACAAAGAGCCAAGCACAGGTTACAATCAAGGGACCTCCAAAACCGACATCAACATCCAAGGTTCCTATTGTAACTATTCCTAAACCAGCAGCAAAACACGTGGTCACTATCCCCGGAGCAAAATATGACTTGGTAGACCAATTGCAACGAACCGCTGCCAAAATTTCCATCTTCAAATTGCTCAAGATATCCACGGTACATAGGGAAATCCTAGAACAAGCCCTACATGTTACTAATGTTCCAGAAGATATTGATATATACAAGTTTCAAGCGATGGTCAATCACATCTCAGCGCCACATTACCTCTCCTTTTCTGAAGAGGACGACAAGTCATTGACCCATCCACAGAATCAACCCCTCCATATCAAAGTCCTTATTCATAAATCCTGTGTTAGATGTGTATTGATAGATTGAGGCACATGATTGAATATCTATACACTGGATCTCGTCAGGAGACTAGGTCTCTCAGAACAAACAATTGACACTAGAAACAAGATAACCATCAAAGCCTATGATGAGGAAGAAAGATCCTCCAGGGGTCTTATTGCTCTACCTATCAGAGTCAGACCCGTCGAGAGGAACATCATATGTCAAGTTTTGGATCTACCACTAGCCTACAATATTCTACTAGGGAGACCATGGATTCATGAAATGCAAGCTGTACCATCCACTTATCACCAATGCATAAAGTTCCCACATAATGGGATGGAAGTGACGATTCCTGCAGATGCCAACTACACTTGCAACAATATCAAAGCAGGTAGCATGATCCCACACAACAAAGAGGCTATGGATGCAGTTTCTCCTGAAACAACCAAGGACATGGTTATGAAGAGTTTTAGCAAGACCTTGAAACTTGAAGAAACATGCATGGGAGAGTACAAGCTGGACCTAACTCCCTCATTGACAGAACTTCTAGTGTCACCAAGATCCTATGGAAAACCATCATCAACATTCACACCTCAAGCATTAAAAGAGCCAGAAGTACACAAGGCAATGGGCATGATAAAGGCATCCACATCTTCTTCAGATAACACAGAAGAACAAGTAGTCTTGGAATGGCTTTACAAAGGCAAACCAGTGGAATCTGAGGTCAAGCATGTGAAGATATCCCCAGAACAGTATGGAAAGGGATATGATTTCCTCACGCAAATGGGTTACAAAGGAAAGGGACCTCTAAATGACATAGGACGAGGGATTGTTGAACCTATACCCATGGAGTTCCGCAACACGAGATAAAACAGGACTGGTTTTTAAAGCTCAATCCAACAAACCTACTTCAAAAGAGAGTCCACCTTCTAAAATGGGGAGTGATAAAACATATGAGATAATATTGGAACCATGGCCTTATGAGAGATTGTTACATATTGGTACAGAGAATCCAGAATATCAAGGAGAACGCAATGTACCTAGCTTTAAAGTACCACAGGATCTTCACACTCCTTTGCTAACACAACCTCCCATTCAAGAGGTAGGAGACACCATAGCAACAATCACTCAAGAGATACCCCGGCCACAAAATTTACATCCTAACTAGGGGAAATTGGTCACAATTTCACATGTCCTCGATCTACCTCACTTTGATCTCCAAGAAGCTAATTAAGTCCATCAAATAACCATTGCTGAATACTTAAACAGATCTGATGACGATATCACAGACTCTCATGACTATGAGTGGGATCGGCTATCTATTGCCTCTAAAGATATTGGAATAGATACAATTCACATGTTTGCAGCTCCCTTAGCTCCTAGTAGAGGACCTGACACTCCTTCCAACAATACTGATCCTCCCAAAGCAGAAGAAGAGTTCCTTCCCCCGATCATTGATGGAGACACTGGTGAATACATAAATCTAGAAGAATTTCATAGGCTACAAGGAAGGAGCCTCCTTTTACAGGGGGATGATGATGAGATTTCTACTGATGATTCGCTAGATTTCGATCCATATATGACTAAAAATGACCCTTTTAATGACGATCTCACTCTTATTGATCTAAATATCGAAGAAATTAACTCAACGGATCGTGTCATGTCGATTAATGGTCTTGATGCTAACACAATGTTGTCCTTCCCAGAATCTGACTCCCTAACATTGGTACTTCTAGACCTGATTGAATGGACTGATTCAGACCATATCCCTATCCTTGACTTTCCCAATGACCACTCCCTAGATTGTTATCTCAATGCTTGTGAATCATACCCTTCTTCCACCAATGCAAGGAGTGAGAATATGTCACAGGAGGATATCAAGTTTCTTAGTCACAAACTAAAAAATAAAAAGAAAAAGTGAACTGATGGTGAAAACCATGCTGTGGCAGTATCAGATCCCAAAATAGTAAAGAAAAAAGATGTATCCAATGGTGAAAACCTCTTCGAGGCACCAAAGGATGAGACTCTTGATATCCTCCTAGAACACTTTTAGGAAATATCTTCAGTATTAATTGAACCAACACAGTCAGTAAACTTGGGCACTGATGAAAATCCTCAAATAGTTCATCTGGCATAATCTCTATCAGAAGAAGAGAAGGTATAGTTCACAGAGTTCCTAAAGGAGAAGAAGATAAACTTTGCATGGTATTATACTGATATGCCAGGGCTATATCCTAATCTCATCATGCACCACTTGTCTATAGCTCCTGGGATCAAGCCCATGAAATAAAAACTTAGAAAGATGCACCCACATGTTGCATTATTGGTGAAAGCAGAGCTAGAAAAGTTGTTAAAAGCTGGCTTCATTTGAGTCATTACCTATGCAGCATGGATATCCAATGCCCCATTTCTAAAAATGATAAATCTATCAGGATCTGTACAGACTTCAGAAACCTAAACAAAGCATGTCTGAAAGATGAATTCCCTCTACCAAACATTGACATGATCATAGATCTTACAATAGGCTACCAGATGTATTCATTAATGGATGGATTCTCAGGCTATAATCAAATCAAGATCGCCCCTGAGGATCAAGAGAAAACCACATTCACATGCGCATGGGGGACCTTTTGCTGGAATGTCATGCCTTTTGGGTTAAAGAATGCCGGAGCAACGTATCAAAGAGCCATGACAACAATATTCCATGACATGATGCACAAGAACATGGAGGACTATGTCGATGACACATTGGCTAAATCTAAGGAGAGAAGTACTCACATTGCTGACTTAAGAAAGATCTTGGATCGAATGGAACAGTTCCAACTCAGGCTCAATCCGAAGAAATGTGCCTTCAAAGTCCAATCAAGGAAGCTCTTAGGATTCATAGTATCAACAAAGGGAATCGAGGTAGATCCTGCAAAGGTAAAATCTATTCTAGAGATGACTCCTCCACGTAATATCAGTCAAATGAGGATGCTACAAGGGAGACTCCAGTCTATCAGGAGATTCATGTCCCAACTTGCAGATAGGGCACAACCCTTTACTAAGCTACTACATAAAGGGCTTACCTTCAAATGGGATGAACACTGTGAAGCAAACTTCAGAGAGTTGAAGGGGTATCTGGCTGCTCCACCTATTCTTATGGCGCCTATTCATGGAAAATCCTTACTCCTATACATTTCAGCTACAACTACATCCCTAGGCATATTACTGGCGCAAGAAGATGAAACAAAGAAAGAACGAACTATCTACTACATCAGTAGAACACTAGTCACTTACGAGCTCAATTATAGCATTATTGAAAAAGCATGCTTAGCAGTCATCTTCGCATCAAAAAAATTGAGACACTACATGCTCTCTCATACAATAAAGCTCATTTCTAAGATTGACCCTTTGAAGTATCTTTTGAGTAGAACAACATTAACAGGATGTTTGGCAAAATGGGTCCTGATTCTAAGTGAGTTCGACATTGAATATGTAGAACGGAGAGCTATCAAAGGATAGGTACTTGCAAATCAATTAGCAGATTCACCACTCCAAAATGATGAACCCCTACTAATTGAATTCCCTAATGAAACAATCATGCATCTCACAAAACATCCCTAGAAGATGTACTTTTACGATTCATTCACTTAACAAGGATCTGGAGTAGGGGTCCTCTTCATAACTCCACAAGGATACAAGATTCCCAAATCTTATAAATTGATGTTTCCATGCACCAATAATATCTTAGAATATGAAGCATTGGTCAATGGCCTCAAGCTGGCTATGGAATAGAAAATCATAGAGTTACACGTGTATGGTGACTCTCAATTAATTATCAATCAAGTCAATGGGGAGTATCAAACAAAAGATGAAAATTTGATGCCCTACAAACAACTAGTTGATGATCTGAAGAAGTACTTTGTCTTCGTCACATTTCAGCAGATACCAAGATTTGAGAACAAGGATGGGGATGCTATAGCTACCTTGGCATCCATGTTACAACTAGAGGAACATCAATTCCACTATGACTTCTTGGTGGAAGAAATATCCTATCCTGCCTTTGCTAACCCTGAATACTAGGTAATATGTACCTTGAATACCCTAGATCAATCTCGGTATGCCAGTATCATTGCTTACCTTTCCGACCAAAACATTCCCGCCAATCTATCTAGGAATGAGAAAAGATCCCTGATTAGGACAACATCGCGTTACATACTCATAACTAACAGCCTATATCGACATAGACTTGACGGTACACTTCTTCAGTGTTTAGAACTTGAAGAGTCCGATCTAGCATTAAAAGATGTCCACGAAGGTGTATGTGGATCATACTGGAATGACTTTTCATTAGCTAAGAAACTGCTTAGAGTAGGCTATTATTGGCCTACCATGGAGAAAGATGCTATTCAATTTTCCAAAGCATGTCTTAAATGCCAGACACATGGAAACCTTATCCATGCTCCTACCAGAGAACTTATACCTTTCATAACACATTGGCCATTTTAGCAATGGGCCTTTGACTTGGTTGGACAAATATATCCCA
>MU227039.1:602051-635986 GCA_018584345.1 Thuja plicata
ATTGGAGTTATCTCTTTGAAGATAAATGAGTATTTAATTCATTTATTTAATAATTGTTTTCAACATGTAAGATAATTGAATTCTTTTTAATTAAGAATTGCTTTATTTGATGAAATTAAATTAATTTAATTAGTAAGTTTAAATATTTGGATTTAAACTATAGGAAATTGAGTTTAATTAATTAAATAATGATAATTAATCAATTAAAGCTTAATTAATTAAATAAAATTAATTATTTAATTGATTTTGGGAATTGGATTAGATGATTTGAGAAATGAATTTAGAAGAAAATAGATGATTAATTAATGATTAAAAAACCATTAATTAATAGATGAAAATTAGTGTTTTTAATGTAAAGTCGCAAGCCTGTCCATTTTAGGGTGTCTACAAGATTTAAAATACATTGTTATGCTGTTGGATTAATCCTAGACTAATATTTCACTCCTTATTTCATATTTTTACATTGTTATTATTCACATGCTTAGAGCTAGAATGCTTGTTTATCATCTTTTTAGTTTATTTTAAACTAAAAATCCTTCATGCTAGGTTGTATTCGTCACTGATTGTAGCATATTCTGAGGGCTAATATGTTACTAATCACACTCCTCTTAGTTAGAAGGAAATAGGTCGATATTAGTGGGTTTTACATGCTTGTCTAACCATTTTGAACTAATGCAATGACTTATTGAGTGTTTGTGTCTTTCCTAACAGGTTCCCAAATACACACACACACAGTTTGATTCCTTTTTTTCCTTCTTTCACTATATTGTTCAACTTCTTGTTTCTATTTTCCATCTTCTATCAATTTGAGTTTTTGTTTTAAAATTCTTGTGTATACATGTTTATCATAGTTTAAATTTGGATATATTATTTTCATGATCATGTTTTATGTTGATTTATTTTTGAATATTCACTAGTGGGCTAACCATGTAGTTTCCCTATTAACCTTTCTATTTTACAATTTTTTTTTACATAAAATATATTTATAATTCAAATGTGGAAGAATTTGAGCATTTATAATAGAGGTGGTCATTCTAAAAATATAGAATCTAAAGAGAAATAACTTATAAAAATTCATCAAAATTTAAGCCAAGGCCTTGAAAAGAAGCAAGGTATGCATAAATGTTTCCTACCCCATCTAATACGAGGAGATAGTGCAACGTTTTCTTAAAAACCTTAACAATTTTAGTAATGAGATGCACATACAACAATAAAATAACATGCAACAAAGCAATACTACCAAAACACAAAATGTATGTGGGAAAAACTTTTTTTGGGAAACATGCTCAATGTATTAGGATAAATAATGATTGTACAATAACTTGAAGAGTGAGTCTTCTTCACAAGATTTTAAAACATCAATATGCGGAGCTATTCCAGTAGCATAACATTACGTACAAATTATAACATACAAAATACTCTCCAATACATACAATATATAGATAAAAATAAAATGGAGGAAGCTTCTAGGCCAAGCTGAAGGAGGTGGGCATCCAAATCCATGTGGTATGTTTTTCAGCCACCTCCAAGCATGCAAATGAAAAACTTGTACAATTTTCTTTGACCCCTTACATGTACCTCCAAACTTGGGTGCTTAATGTTTTCCATAAATAGGTATCATTAAGAAAGGAATTCAACTCCCCTACCATAGACATCTCAAATTTATTTCTGCATTTCCTCTGCATATCTCTTACATAATTCATCCTTGCCTCCACAATAATACCATCAAAATACACAACAATAATCAGAATCTGATCTGAATATTTCTTGTAAAATAGATTGTTGTCGACAGAACCTTTTTGAAACTTTTGTCCAATCAAATATCTGTCCATCCTACTATACCAGTCTCTCTATGCCTTCTTCAAGCCATATAATGTTTTCTTCAATCTTCAAACAAATTTTGGTTCATCTTCTGATCTGAAACCTTCTAGTTGCTCAATGTAAACCTCTTCCTTCAACTCTCCATTCAGAAATGCTAACTTCACATCCATCTGATAAACTTGAAATCCTGATGTGCTACAAAAGATAGGAATATTTGAATTGCCTCCATCCGAGAAACAGGAGCACCGGTCTCCTCAAAGTCAATATGAGTGTAGCCCTTACATACCAACCTTTATTTGTTTCTTATTACCTTACCATTTTCATCCAACTTGTTTCAGACCCCCATTTAGTTCCAATCACATTCTTATCTTTCAATCTGGGCACAAGTTCCCAAGTCTAATTTTTCTCAATCTGATCAAGCTCTTCCTTCATTGCATTTACCCATTTCAGATCATTGCATGCCTCTTTTACAGATTCATCTTGAATTTTCAAATGTAGACACAACAAAGCATGATCTAGTGTTGCGTTACTTCTAGTAACAACTCCTCTGCTCTTATCACCAATAATCTGATTCTCGAAATGATTTCTCTATACATACCTTGGTTTCTTAGTTGTAGATGTCGATGCCAGTTGAGTTTCCTCTTCTTCTTTATTAATATCTTTTCCTCTATCCTCTATATCAAATTCATAACCAATATGTCTCTCAAGAGCCTTCTAAAAATCTTCATCAACCTTCACATTCACACTTTCCACAATTTTATTTAGTCTTTTGTTGTAACACCGGTAAGCCTCGCTTCTGGTATAATATCCCAAAAACATACCTTCATCTTCTTTGCTATGAAATTTTCCAAGATTATCTTCATATTTCTAAATGTAACATTTGCTTCCAAAAATTTTGAAATACTTAATTGTAGGTTCTCTTCCATGCCATAACTCATATGATGTCTTTCCATATTTCTTTCAGTACAGAACCATGTTTAGTGTGTACACAATAGTATGTACTGCTTCTCTCCAATATATTTATGGTAAACTTTCTTCCTTCAACATTGTTTTTTTCGCCTCCTGAATTGTCTAATTCATCCTTTCAACTACACCATTTTTTTGTGGTGTTCTAGAAACTAAAAATTGTCTCTTAATGCCATGTTTCTCATATTAAATTTCAAACATATTAGAAGTAAATTCTCCTCCTTTATCAAATCTTAAGCATTTAATCCTTCTACCACATTCATTTTCAAATCTAACCTTGAATGCTTTAAAATTCACAAAGGCTTCTGATTTCTCTCTAAGAAATGCAACTCAAGTCAATCTTGAATAATCATGAATGAAAAGTATAAAGTATCTCACCTTTAAAACTCCTTGTTCTAGTAGGACCACAAATATCGGTGTGCACTAACTCTTTTAAGCTCGTAGATGAATAGTATTTTTCTTTGAATGATTCTCTCCTTTTCTTTCCTTCTTGACATCCCTTACAAATCACACTATTTGGTTTTCATAATCTAGGTAAGTCTCTTACTGCTCGAGATGAACTTATTCTCACCAAATTATCAAAGTTTATGCGACACATCCTTCGATGCCAAAGACAATTGTCATCAATTTGAGATAGAAAAAAACAAACTTCTGAAGCTCCTTCAAGATGGTACATGTTTTTGGAGATTTGATTCTGAGTAGTTGATTGATTGTATGTTTGTCATTGATGACAACATATAATACACAGTAGTAATTTTGTATGTACTTATCAGAATGATGACATGAAGACTTACATGGTTAGATACATGTTTTTGACATGTTTATTATGTTATGTTCATACACGTAGATCCAGATATGATGTTTCAGTCAAGTTGTGTAATTCTGTTATTGACAGTTACCGTTCTAGAAGAGTATATGTTCAGAGCTAACGTATGTAACATATTTCTTGAGTTACACCTATCTTTAGGATATGCATGTGTATATTCATGATTAGTTATGAGTTGATGATAGTTATCTAAAGGCACCAAATGTGTTTCAAGAAGATTGCAAAGTTAGAGTTAATTTGGTGAGGCCGACTTAGTGAAGCGTCACGTCTATTCAGTTTATACTTGCGCGGTTGTAATTATGCTTGCGTTCTTAGTAGAGCCGAAAAAGATGTTATGAAGAGTTGTCTTACAGGTCCCATGATCTCATACTTTGAGAAAGATATATATAGCAAGTCAATTGTGATACGCTAAGTGTGAATGATATGAAAAGAGACAGAAGATGAACATAGCAAAATATCAGATGTGGTTCATTCATCAAGAGTCTATGTGAAGAAGAAGTGAAATATTGTAATACATTGGAACTGATCAAGACAGCAGGTCTACTCTACAGTTCATCATTAGATATAGTGCATTTATGTTATACAGAAGGTTGTAGCCTTCACCATTAAGCAGTGAGCTTTTGGACAGTGTGTCCACCACCCCTAACAGGGTTATTTGTAAAAGATTCCTAACAGGGTCCGACCCTTAACCAGGTCACTATACTTATTGCATTGTAAAGTACAACTTCTAACAGGGATGAAATGTCTTCTAACAGGGATTACTATAAACAAGTATAGTTCATTGTGGGTGCTAATTCCCACTGGGGTTTTTACCATTTGGTTTCCCCGTAATCAAATTGTGTGTTGTGTACTGTGTTATCTGATTAAGCATTTACTTTATTGTATTCTGAAGTTAAATAAGAAAAAGAATCAAAGTTATTGATAACTGATTCACCCCCCCTCTCAGTTATCCTTTGGGACTATTCTACCACATGTTTCTTCCTTTCATTTTCCCACTGCAATCACATCTCTACACTTATTCTGAATCTCACATCACTCATTCTTTAAAATAACATCATATCATCCTCACACATCTGTCCAACACTCAACAAATTTTGATATAAACCCTTCACATAATAGATATTTTCAATGTTATTCCTTCCATAAAAAGTAATAGATCCTCTACCAACTGTGTGTGTATATTTGTGCACCTGTTACCTGCAACACAACACTTCAATAAGTCATTCTTTTAGTGAGAAACAAGGGTTAATGAGCATATAAAACCCTAACATCGACCTATTGCTTTCTAACTAGGATGAGTTTAGCAAATAACATAACAATCCTCAGATTATGCTAATACAAGTGACATAAACAACCTAGCATTAAAGATTTAAGTTTAAAACAACTATTTGACTATTTAAGCATGCATATTAGTCTAAAAATGAGCATTATAATCATGTAAGAAAGTAACTATGGAGTGTGCATGAAGCTATGAAGGAATGGGTAGCATAACAATGCTTTGAGATTCCTTCAAAATCCTAGCATAACAGTACTACTATTCAAAAATTGAGGCTTATTATGAGCTCCAAATCCCTTCAATTTATAGAGGAATGGGAGAGAGAGAGAGGGGAGACAAGGTTCATTAATGGAGCCCCTAAGGTCATTAATAAATTGTAAGAGCCATTAATGCCTTGGGCATTAATGAGGGATGGGCAAGAGGGAATATCCATTAATGAAATTCATTTAAGAGGCATGGGATGGAGTAAGGCTCAACTTGGCAAGTTGGTCCTTAGAGAAGTCATGCTTGAGAAAGTTGACTTTCTCAAGTGGGTTGAGTTGTTAATCATTCCTTAATGGAATGTGACAACATTAGGAGGGGGTTTAGGATAGAATTAGAATTAGGATTAGATTAGTATGGGGGAATAGGTTGAGATGGGTTTAGAACCCAGGGTAGAATTGGTTGAGATAGGTTAGGTTGGTTTTAGGAGAATATAAATGAAATGAATTAAACTTATTTAATTCATTCAAAAATAGGATATTAATTATTTAAGCATTTTATTACTTTTTAATAATTAATAGGACTATAGCCATTTTAATTAAATTAAATAGGCTAGGGAAATGGGTTATTTTCAAGTGGACAATTGATTTAGGGGTTTATTTAATTCCTTTATAATTAAATACTATAGCCATGTCTAAATTTGATTTGAATTATATGGTTATAATAGTTAATATAATTCAGTGATAAAAATCACCTAGGACATTAAATTTGATTTTAAAAATGAATTATGCCAAAGTAACATTTTCATGACATAATTGGGGGTATGATCACACTTAGGGAAAATAGGGTCTATAGCTGGAACAGACCAAATCCATGTGGTTACATTTGCCCCTCTTTGAATTGATGTACGGGCAACACATTGATTCAAAGAAAGTTTTTGATTTTTGACTTCAGAAAGATTGACAATTCCGTTCCTGGTTGTCGAATGAAATGTTGATGAGATCAGTCTCACACTTGATCAAACTAAACTGATAGAATTGACCTTGAACTTGGTGGTCGTACAAAGGTCAATAAAAGATTTTTAAAGATACCAATTCTAAACTTGGTTGTCATCCAAAGATTGATAATACTAATTCCAAAATTGGTTGTCATCCAAAAGTCAGTAAGAAGCTACCAGGAGCTTAATAAGAATCTTTTAAAATGAGGGGGCACAAGATATCCATCTTATGAGAACCAAAGCTTTCTATCTAACAGTTCTAACTTAGTCAAGGAAACTGTTATGCCCCTAGTTTGTTTGATAACGAAGTCACTTTAATGTTGTTTTGAGAAAAAATTTAATTGATGATAGTGTGATCATGCCCCCTCAGGAATGAAATCGAAGGAAAAGAATAAATCCCTCAGTTGAAAGAACGTATCACTTATAGGAAGCGGTTAGGGCAAGAAAGAATGGAGTAGAAGAAGTGGAAAAAGATGGTGTGTTTAAAAATAAACACACTAGTACCAAGTTAATTACGTGAAAATGTGAGTGATGAGACTGATAAAATGATGTTAGACCAAGATTTATGATAAAATGTGTAGTATTGACAGATTTGTGGAACAAATGAAGCAAATCCGCAGTTTTCAAAATTGTCACAAAAATGGCACTGTGCAGCGTAAAACATCTTAGGCACCTTCAATTTCATTCCCAATTGACTAAAAAGAGAACATAAATGTAGTTGTAGTTGCCTGGGAGGAGTTTTAGAACTCCTAAATGGCTCAAAAGATCAATATAAGCCTCAAAATTTACCATTTCACTATTCATTTTCACTTTCCTCAATAATTTTGAGAGCTTTTTAGAGAAGATGGTAGTCTCTGTGAGGAAGCATCATTTCGAGATGAGCCATCGACATCAGTGCCCGACCAACTACCCACCTCCGGTAAGTGCTCGTAAAACTACCTTGTGAATTTTGCAAATTTCAATTTCATGCATTTTTGTAGTTTTTATAGCCATCTAAATTTTGGGTCACATCCGGGATTCTAGATCACACCCTGCAAAACCCGTGTTGCATCTGAGATTTCCCAGATTGCATCTAGTTTTTCTGGATTTTTGCATCGCATCCAGGATATCCTAGATCACATCTTGTGTGCCTATTTTTACCTTGTTTTTGTTTATATTTGATTTTGTGTCGTACCCTATCCTTGAAAGATCATACCCTACATATAGAGTCACATCCCGTATGTCGGGGATCGCACCTAGTATACTCCATCGCATCAGGTATACCCCAGATCTCATCCTATAAAAGAGATCACACCCTATTTTTTTAGAATCGTATCTCATTTTTAGACTTAGGATTTTTATCCTTTTGATCTATTTGCATGTTGCATACCTTGAATCACTTAGTTGGTCAAGATTCTGCATCTCTGTTGTAGATATAATACTGATTTCATCTTTGTACGTGTCAAAAAAAGGCAAATTTTGAGGTAGTCACTTTTAGAGGTACATATCCAGGTCGTGTGCTTGCTCTATCTGTCCAGACTACTTTCTGATGATGAGCAGACTATAGTGATCTGATGTGGATTACATTCTTTGATAGGTGTACCTAAGATAGGGGCAAACTGAGGGTTGTTGACTGCTCTTGCCGAGAGATGGCACTCAGAGCACAACACCTTCCATCTACCGATTAGGGAGATCACAATGACTCTGAAGGACGTATGGTGGATACTTCAGGTTCTGATTATTGGTCATGAGGTGCGCTTCGAGGCAACATCAGTCGTAGTGATTAGAGCAGCTTGCCGATAATTTTAGGATGACACGATTGATCGTAGATACGTCTCATGGGACTATATGGTCAATCACTATGATTGATTATCTATGTACTTAGCAGGTATGATAGGTGGCATCCTAAAGCCAGACAAAGGTCAGCATGGATTCATGGTCGACTGGGTAGACATGTTAGAGAAGATGGTTACCCATAGACAGAGATTTGCATAGGGCAGTTGTATTTTAGCCCATAGGTATCAAGAGTTGCACAAGATAGTATATCATTATACTCAGAGCATGACCATTGGTATTTTGATTCTTTAGATCTGGGCCTGGGAGCACATCCCTTTTATGCAGCCGATTGTAGATAGACAGCAAGTACCAGAGCAGCCTTACATATACATGTATGTAGGCCTTATTCAGTAGCCCCATCTGGGAAAGGTAGAGTACTGGCGGTGGCTCTTTGATGATATGACTGAGGTCATTTGGCGACCATAATTAGACTGCAAGGAGTGGACCTCAGATGCACGACAGGTACCATTTTTATTTTAGAGCTAGTATCTTATTGGGAGGACCAGATATGTTATAGAGCAGTTTATTCACACCCGAGTGCTAAGACAGGATGGCCAACGGTAGGGTAGGATACAAGATATTACTGTTTATGCATGGATCCAAGATGAGGCACCATTAAGGGGTGCCCAGCTGAGGTATGAGATAGCTTTTTGATTAGGAGATTTGTGACATGGTTGGAGTAGACTGGGATCTTCGCCTTGATGTTGCCGATGCAGGTGTTTCTGATGGATATGCCAAGGACATTATTCAGTATCTGTTTCCTCATTTCACATTGCCAAAGGAGGTTATTCCACACATAGAGGAGCCTTTAGATTATGATCCTGATGATCATCATGCAAGAGGGAGGGGAGGAGCACAGAGAGATAGGACCACCGATAGACATGGAGGTCAGGATGGTGGCAGGGATGGCAGGCGTCTTCCTCCAGATGAGGTGGATGATGGTGGAGATGATAGGGGTGGCAACACAGTGGGAAGCTATGTAGATGTTTCTAGTGGGAGTGGAGAGGGTTGACGTACCCACTTCAGATTTGTTGCCCCTAGGATGGACCCAGGGCCATTATTGACAGGAGAGCAGCAGAGGTAGAGGCAGCAGCAGCAGAGACAACCTGACATAGGACATGATAGATCACAGGATAGGTCGTCTGGACAGGAGTTAGGCAGGGGATCTGGCAGGGATGGTGATTCTCTTTCACAGTGTGAGCAGAAGAGAGAGCAGTTGAGGGCACAAATTACAACTCTAGTAGCAAGAGCCACAGCAGTAGAGTCTAGACTTGCTATATCAAATGCCTTGCTTATAGACAAGGATAGGACTCTGAGTAGAGAGAGATATACAGGCCCACACAATCACACATTAGGGACAGAGGGCCACATACTACTATGCTCTTTATCATGCGACAGTGCCAGAGGGGTAGAGAGCAGTGTCATTTTCACAATTAGCCCAACAGTCTGAGGGGGAAATGCCTCCTCCACCTCCATTTGTACCTCCTCCTCCTCCACCTCTAGATCAGGGAGAGGGGGGAAGCCAAAGCTGAGATAGTCTGTTTCATTTTGTATACTTGAGTTTATATTGTATATCTGGATCCTGCTGAGATCCTCCTTTTGTACATGACTTATACACACATATATATATCTGATTCATTCTGACTCCTTGATATGCTGATACTCTTTATGCCAGATTTTGTCTGATTCGTACCATGTTTGGACACACATATATGCAGCTTCTAATCCTGATATGTTTTATGAATTTTGCTTTGCTTTGGTAGAGTTATTTGCACATATGATGAGATTTTGGTCTCTTGATGAGTTAGATTTAGATGATGACATCATTTTATGCATGTGTGGAGTTATTACTGATATAAATATGTTTTATGTGAATATGCCAATGTATGTTTTTTATTTTCCTTTATGCAAAATAGATGTATGGATGCACTTAGGATGGAAAAATAAATGTAATGGATGAATGCTTTATTTTTGTATTGTCCTTTTCTATTTTATATGAATGCAAAATGTATGCTATGGATGTGCAACGACATTTGATATTAGTATTAATGATGGAATTAACTTGGATTTAGAAGTAGAAAAATTGAGTTAAATTTGGAGCTCAAAATGCCTTAATGCCTTTTCCTTTCTTGTTTATGCCCTATGCAATTGTCAAAAATGTAATGATATGAAGACTCTTAGGACTTTGTCACTGGTATGCAAATGTATAGCTTTTTATCATCATTGGGCACTCTTTCGGAATGGATACCATCTGATAGTACAACCATCACTAATACCCACTGATATTATGAAAGTATGAATACTATGTTTTATTGAAATATCAGAAATAGACTTAGGCATCAAGGCATAGAACCCAGGATAACAAAATAGTCACCTTCCTTTTATTATATCAGAATCTATGTAAGGCAAGATATTGAACCAGCAATGACCTTGAAAATTCATATCCTTGGGTACATTATGCTTCGTATACATTAGTGAGAATCTGAATTAGAAAAAAAGACAAGGAAATTGTTTCAAACTCACCATAGTGTACACATAAAAAAGATCGAGATATATGCGGCTATCCACCCATAGTGGCAGATCTTACCATAAACATCCAAGTTAGGTGAAATTTATAGGATCCTTTTGAAACAATCACCATACGTAGAAAACCAATAAAACATTATGCCCCCTATCCTTATGACTCTTTGTCTTTGTGCAGACGTCATTGAGTAACTAAGAAGACATAATAAATCATCAATTGTGAATCAATCAAATAAAATTTATAATTACTTAGATGCCCCTAGTTGAAAACATCATCAGGACATAAAAGAATCATAATCAAACCAATATTAAACTGTGTGTTTAAGTAGTAATTGTTCATTGATATGTCAAACATAGTAAAGATTCATTAATTAGAATTTAGGAATACAAGAAAAATGGTGGTCCATGTCTGTGCATTGATAGGATAATCCGTTCATTTTGTGATCCAATATAGCCTTGTAGGAACTCCATTAATGTAAATGTCCTGTCTGGATACGATGTTTGAAAAGAGATCCTTGTTTTGAAAAGTGACATCATTTTGTATGTATCAAGAAACATTATGTTCATGAGGAAAACCATCCTAGAGCAACCACAACCTACCATGCCAGCAAAGATACCCCCAGTGCAGAATGACCTATCCCTAAGACGTAAATGCAGAGAAATCCCAAGCGAGGATAAGATAGCCATTTAGGAAATGAAGTTAGCGTTTGAGCACAGGTATAATTATGAAGGCCTAGTGTCAGCAATGCTTTGATAGATGAAGCGCAGAACACAAGTGATGCCTGATTGCCAGGCTTTCACCACTTGGAAAGATCTTTTCTTTTCTTTTTTCTACCAAGATGCCCGTTTTACCAGGTGCTCATCAAGGCACTTTTCTCTTTTTCAAAATTTTTGCTATTTTTACTTTTTTGAATGTTTTTGTAATATCAAGGCACCTGTTTGCCAGGTTTTCACCAAGGATACCCTTTCTTCAGGACCTTTTCCATTTTGTTTGGATTTCTTCAGGATCAATTTTCTAAATGTTTTTTGGTATTTTGTAAAAACTTTTTTTCTCTATAGGCTCTGCTAGCCAAACATCAAGCATAGAATCACTTCAAATGTAGAGTGTTGATAGGATCTGAAAGAACATCTCCCTCAGGTGTAGCTAATTGATAAACTGCAGTCCCAAAAGTAGCAGTGATAACATAAGGTCCTAGCCATGTAGGTTCAAACTTTCCTTTCTGCTCTTTGTTAGGTTAGTTCTTAGAATTCTCTTTTAAGACAAGATCCCCCACTTCAAATTTTCATGGTTTGACCTTCTTTTTGTATCCTTTGGACATACATTCTTGGTACACCTTTAGGTGATCAAATGCCTATTGTCTGCGCTCATCTAGTAGGTCTAAAGAATTCACCCAATCAATGTGGTATTGCTCATTAGTAACTAGACCTTGTAAAGATATCCATAAAGATGGGATTTCAACCTCAATAGGTAATACTGTTTCAGTGCCATAGACTAAAGAAAATGGCATAGCTCCAGTTGGTGTTTTGATGCTTGTCCTGTAGGCCCATAGTGCCGGATTTAGTTGTAAATGCCAGTCTCTACCAAACTTACTTACAGTTCTGTGTAGAATCTTGATAATATTCTTGTTAGATGCCTCAGCTTGTCAATTACCTTTAGGATAATATATTGAGGAGCAATGTTGAGTGATATGGAATTGTTCACAAAGGTCATCAATGTATTGATTTTTAAATTGCCCCCATTGTCTGTTACAATTGAAGAGGGTATCCCATATCTACAAATAATGTAGTTCAAAATGAACATAGCCACCTATTTGCCAGTGGCTTTGATTAGCAGCACGACCTCGACCCACTTTGTGAAATACTCAGTGGCTGTAATGATGAACTTGTGTCCATTTGAAGAATTAGTATATATTTGTCCAACCAAGTCAAAGGCCCATTGCTAAAATGGCCAATGTTTTATGAAAGGTATAAGTTCTCTGGCAGGAGCATGGATAAGATTTCCATGTGTCTAGCATTTAAGACATGCTTTAGAAAATTGAATAGCATCTTTTTCCATGGTAGGCCAGTAATAGCCTACTCTAAGCAGTTTCTTTGCTAATGAAAAGTCATTCAAGTGTGATCCACATACACCTTCGTGGACTTCTTTTAACGCACAGTCAGAATCTTTGAGTTCTAAACATCTAAGAAGCGTACCATCAAGACTTCATCGATATAGGTTTTTAGTTATGAGAAAGTAATGTGATGCTGTCCTAATCAAAGCTCTCTTCTGATTTCTGGATAGATTAGCAGGAATGGTTTGTTTAGTAAGGTAGGTAATGATATTGGCATACCGAGATTGGTCTGGGGCGTTCAAAGTGTAGATTACTTGGTATTCAGGGGTATCAAAGGTAGGATAGGATAGTTCTTCTACCAAGAATTCATAGCAGAATTGATGTTCTTCCAGTTGTAACATGGATGCCAAGGTAGCCATAGCATCTACAGCTTTATTCTCTGATCTTGGTATCTGCTGGAATGTGATGAAGACAAAGTATTTCTTTAGGTCATCAACTAGTTGCTTGTAGGGCATCAAATTCTCATCTTTTGTTTGATACTCCCGATTGACCTGATTCATAATTAGTTGGGAGTCACCATACACGTGTAACTCTAAAATCTTCCACTCCATAGCTAGGTTAAGACCGTTTACCAATGCTTCATATTCTAAAATATTGTCAGTGCATGGAAACATCAATTTGTAAGATTTAGGAATATTGTAACCTTGAGGAGTTATAAATAGGACCCTTCCTCCAGAGCCTTGTTGAGTGAATGAACTATCAAAGTACATCTTCCATGGATATTCAGTTAGATGCATGATTGTTTTATTTGGGAATTCAATCGTTAAAGGTTCATCATCCTAGAGTGGTGAATCAGCCAATTGATCTGCAAGGACCTATCCTTTGATAGCTCTCCGTTCTACATATTCAATGTCAAACTCACTTAGAATCACGACCCATTTTTCCAAATGTCCTGTCAACGCCATTCTACTTAGGAGATATTTTAAAGGATCTATCTTAACAATGAGCTTTACTATATGTGACAACATGTAGTGTCTTAATTTTTTTGATGCGAAGACGACTGCTAAGCATGCTTTCTCAATAATGTTGTAATTGAACTCGTAGGTGACTAGTGTTCTACTAATGTAGTAGATAGCTCTTTCGTTCTTGGTTTCATCCTCTTGTGCCAGTAATACTCCTAGGGATGTAGCTGTAGCTTAAATGTATAGGAGTAAGGGCTTTCCATAAATAGGAGCCATAAGAATAGGAGGAGTAGCCAGGTATCCTTTTAATTCTTTGAAGTTGGCTTCACAGTGTTCATCCCATTTGAAGGTAACCCCTTTATGTAGTAATTTAGTAAAGGGTTCTATCTGCAAGTTGGGACATGAATCTCCTAATGGACTAAAGTCTCCCTTGTAGTGTCCTCATTTGACTGATGTTGCATGGAGGAGCCATCTCTAGTATAGCCTTAACTTTAGCGGGGTCTACTTCAATTCCTTTTTCTGAAACAATGAATCCTAGGAGCTTCCCTAATTGGACCCCAAAGGCACATTTCTTTGGCTTGAGCCTGAGTTGGAACTGTTCCATACGATCCAATATATTTCTTAAGTCATCAATGTGAGTACCTCTTTCTTTGGATTTAGCCAATGTGTCATCCACGTAGTCCTCCATGTTCTTGTGCATCATGTTATAGAATATAGTTGTCATGGCTCTTTGATATGTCGCACTGGAATTCTTTAACCCAAATGGCATGATGTTCTAGAAAAAGGTGCCCCATGCACATGTAAATGTAGTTTTCTCTTGATCCTCTAGGGCGATTTTGATTTGATTATAGCTCAAGAATCCATCCATTAATGAATACATTTGGAAGCCTGCTATGAGGTCTATGATCATTTCAATGTTAGGTAGAGGGAAGTCATCTTTCAAAAAAGCTTTGTTCAAGTCTCTGAAGTTAGTACAGATCCTAATAGATTTATCAGATTTAGATACAGGGACCACATTGGAGATCCACCCTAAGTAGGCAATGACTCTGATAAATCTAGCCTTCAACAACTTCTTTAGTTCTTCTTTTACCAATAATGCAACATGAGGATGCATTTTTCTAAGTTTTTGTTTCACGGGCTTGATCTTGGGAGCTATAGATAAGTGATGCATGATTAGATTAGGATCCAGCCCTGGCATATCAGTATAAGACCATGCAAAGTTGATCTTCTTCTCTTTCATGAATTCTGTGAACTGTGTCTTCTCCTCTTCTGATAAAGATTGTGCAAGGTGCACTATTTGAGGATTTTCAATAGTGCCCAAATTTACTGGCTGTGTTGGTTCAATCAGTACTGAAGACCTTTCCTAAAATTGTTCGGGGAGGATATCAAGAGTCTCATCCTTTGGCTCCTCTGAGAGGTTTTCACCATTGGATACGTATTTTCTCTTTACTATTTTGGGATCTGATACTGCCATAGAGTGGTTTTCACCATCAGTCCGCTTTTTCTTTTTATTTTTCAGTTTTTGACTGAGAAACTTGATATCCTCCTGTGACATGTTCTCGCTCCTTGCATTGGTGGAAGAAGGGCAAGGTTCACAAGCATTGAGATATCAAGCAAGGGTATAGTCATTGGGAAAGTTGAAGATAGGAGTAGGATCTATTTCAGTCCAATCAATTAGGTCTGGAAGTACCAATGATAGGGAGTCAGTCTCTGGGAAGGACAACATTGCGTTAGCATCAAGACCGTTAACCAACATGACACGATCTGTTAAATTAATTTCTTTAATATTTAGGTCAATAATAGTGAGATCTTCATTAAAAGGGTCATTTTTAGTTATATGCGGACCAAATTCTAGTGACTCATTAGTAGAAATATCATCATCATCTCTTCGTAAAAGGAGGCTTCTTGCTTGTAGCCTATAAAATTCTTCTATACTGATGTAATCACCAGTTTCTTCATCAATGATTGAGGGAAGGAACTCTTCTTCTACTTCAGGATTATCAGTGTCGTTGGGAGTAGTGTTAGACTATTTACGAGGAGCTCAGGGTTCCGTAAACATGTGAATTGTATTTATTCTAATATCTTTAGTGGCAATAGATAGCTCATCCCATTCATAGTCATGAGAGTCGGTGACCTCATCATCGGATCTTTTTAAGTATTCAGCAATGGTTATTTGATGTACCTAGTTAGCTACCTATGGATCAAAGTATGGTAGATCAAGGATATGTGAAACTGTGACCAATTTCGCCCAGTTAGGATGTAAATCCTGTTGTCGGGGTGTCTCTTGAGTAATTGTTTCTATTAATGATATCTCTGGACCAGCTATTGTTGTGTATCCTACCTCTTGAATGGGAGGTTGTGCTAATAAGGGAGTGTGAAGATCTAGTGGTACCTCAAAGTTGGGTACATAGCATTCTCCTTGGTAGTTGGGATCCTCTGTGCCAACATGTAATAATCTTTCGTAGGACCACTACTCTAGTTCATCTGTTTCATGACTCCTTGTATCTGAGTTTGGACTCCCTTTTGAAGCAATTTTATCAGTTTTAGTATTAAAACCAAATCCTATTTTGTCTCTGGAATTTCAGAACTCCATGGGTATAGGCTCAATAAGCCCTTGTATTATGTCATTTAGAGGTCCCTTTCCTTTGTAGCCCATTTGTTTAAGGAAATCATATCCCTTGCCATACTGCTCTGGGGATATCTCCACATGTTTGACTTCAGGTTCCACTGGTTCTCCTTTGTAAAGCCAGTCCAAGACTGCCTGTTCTTCTGTGTTATCTAAAGAAGATGTGGATGCTTTTACCATGCCAGTCACTTTTTGTACTTCTGGCTCCTTGGATGCTATAGGTGTGAATGTCGAGTAAGGTTTTCCATAGGACCTTGGTGATACCAGATGTTCTATTAGTAAGGGATTCAGGTCCAGCTTGTACTCTCCCATACCTGTTTCTTCAAGTTTTAAGGTTTTGCAAAAACTCTTCATAACCATGTCCTTGGTAGTTTCAGGAGCAATTGCATCCATAGCCTCCTTGTTATGTGGGATCATACTACTAGCTTTGATATTATTATAAGTGTTGTTAGCATCTGCAGGAATCATCACTTCTACCCCATTATGTGGGAACTTTATGCACTGGTGGTAAGTAGATGGCACAACTTGCATTTCGTGAATCCATGGTCTCCCTAACAGGATATTGTAGGCTAAGGGTAGATCTAGTACCTGACATGTGACATTCCTCTCAATTGGGCCGACTCTAATAGGTAGAACAATAAGACCTTTGGATGATCTCTCTTCCTCATCATAAGCTTTGATAGTTATTTTGCTTCTGGAGTCAATTGTCTATTCTGAGAGACCCAGTCTCTTAATTAGATCAAGTGTACATATATTCAATCCTGCGCCTCCATCTACCAACACACGTCTAACTTAGGATTTATGAATAAGGACCTCAATATGGAGGGGTTGATTATGTGGATGGGTCAATGACTTATCATCCTCTTCAAAAAAGGAGAGGTAATGTGGCACAGAGATGTGATTGACCATCACTTGGAATTTGTCTATATCAATATCCTTTGGGATGTTAGCAGCATGTAGATCCTATTCTAGGATTTCCCTATGTACTGTGGATATTTTGATCAATCAAAAATGGAAATTTTGGCAGAGGTTCATTGCAATTGGTCAACCAAGTCATATTTTTCTCTAGGAATAGTAACCATGTGTTTTGCTACTAGTTTAGGAATAGTTACAATAGGATCCTTGGATGTCGATGTTGGTTTTGGGGGTCCTTTGATTGTGACCTGTGCTTGGCTCTGTGTTATGATATTTGAGTGGAATGAGACACCTTTTCTTGTGACCACATTGATTAACTCAGTCTGGATTTCTGATTCTTCCGAAGAAGAAGATCATACTCTCCTAATCTAAGCTATTTTATCCCAAAACAAGGGCAAGCAAAGAGTTCATTCCCTCAAGCAATGTTGTGCCTGATTAAGATGTTCCTATTTAATGAAAATAGGATGCTTGAAAAATAAAGTTTGCCTTGTTTAATTAACTGCAATATTTAATGAGTTTGCTTGTTCAATTTCTGTGTCCCAAAAGAATTTATATGATTGAACTTGTTCAATTAACCCACAATATTTAATTCTTTGTTTTTGTTCAATTACTGATCCAAAAGAAATTCTATGATGTGATTGCTTGTTCAGTTAACTCCATATTCTTTTCAACCCATAAACTGAGGTGTGAGTTTCTAATTTTCCTTAAAAGGAAAAGAGCATATTCCTCTAGTCAGTTTAGTGGTGGATTGGAAAATGTTCCTTAGTTTTTAAAGCAAGTAAATAGAGGTCAAGATGGGGGTTGGGCAACCTGAAAAACCACAAGTTAGTATCCTTCGTTCAACTTTCCAAGAAAATCCTTTGATGCAACCTGCAAGCACTGGTTAAGCTGTGAAAAGACCAAAGAAATCAAACACGCAAATGTCAGTGGTTAGGCTATGAATTTCTAAAAAAATTTCCCTAGATGTGATCCGGAAATGCAACAAATGACAGAGAAACCAGATGCGACTTTCCTTACCAAATGTGAATAAATGCTCCCCAGATACGATCCTAAACCAAAAATGATCTGGGAAATCCCGGATGTGAGCCTCATTTTCTACAGTGTGAGGGCGTATCCCAGATGCAATCTAGAATGACCATAAATGACCCTGTAACAAAATCTTGTACATGCAAATTAGTGAAAAATTGATTTAAAATGAGGCCAAGTTGGAAATCGAGCCCCACGGTGGGCGCCAAAAATGTGTGTATATTTGTGCACCTATTACCTACGACACAACACTTCAATAAGTCATTATGTTAGTGAGAAACAAGGGTTAATGAGCATATAAAACCCTAACATCGACCTATTGCTTTCTAACTAGGATAAGTGTAGCAAATAACATAACAACCCTCAGATTATGCTAATACAAGTGACATAAACAACCTAGCATGAAAGATTTAAGTTTAAAACAACTATTTGACTATTTAAGCATGCATATTAGTCTAAAAATGAGCATTATAACCATGTAAGAAAGTAACTATGGAGTGTGCATGAAGATATGAAGGAATGGGTAGCATAAAAATGCTTTGAGATTCCTTCAAAATCCTGGCATAACAACACTACTATTCAAAAATTGAGGCTTATTATGAGCTCCAAATCCCTTCAATTTATAGAGGAATGGGGGAGAGAGAGGGGAGGCAAGGTTCATTAATGGAGCCCCTAAGGTCATTAATGGAGTGTAAGAGCCATGAGGGATGGGAAAGAGGGAATATCCATTAATTAGTCATTAATGAAATTCATTTAAGAGGTATGGGAGGGAGTAAGGCTCAACTTGGCAAGTTGGTCCTTAGAGAAGTCATGCTTGAGAAAGTTGACTTTCTCAAGTGGGTTGAGTTATTAATCATTCCTTAATGGAATGTGACAACATTAGGAGGGGGTTTAGGATAGAATTAGAATTAGGATTAGATTAGCATGGGGGGAATAGGTTGAGATGGGTTAGAACCCAGGGTAGAAGTGGTTGAGATAGGTTAGGTTGGGGTTTAGGGGAATATAAATGAAATGAATTAAACTTATTTAATTCATTCAAAAAATAGGATATTAATTATTTAAGCATTTTATTACTTTTTAATAATTAATAGGACTATAGCCATTTTAATTAAATTAAATAGGCTAGGGAAATGGATTATTTGCAAGTGGACAATTGATTTAGGGGTTTATTTAATTCCTTTATAATTAAATACTATAGCCATGTTTGAATTTGATTTGAATTATATGGTTATAATAGTTAATATAATTCAATGATAAAAATCACCTAGGACATTAAATTTGATTTTAAAAATAAATTATGCCAAAGTAACATTGTCATGACATAATTGGGGTTATGATCACACTTAGGGAAAATAGGGTCTATAGTTGGAACAGACCAAATCCATGTAGTTACACCAACAATGTAAGCAACCTTATAATCACCAAATATCACAGGACAACCATCATATTTATCAAGTGGAACAAACATACTTTTATCTCTAGTCATATGATGAGAACAACCACTGTCAATTAACCATTCATTCTTCTTCGTTCTAACATATAAAGTAGTTTAAATATCATCATCAAACTCAACACAAATGTTAGATATATGAATTTCCTATTTCTTATCTGCTTCAACATAAAACAAACAATCTTCTATCTCTGATTCATCATCTGAAATACTAGCATATTTATTTACATAATAAGCCTTCTTATTGAACTTCTTAAACTTCGATCTCAGACACTTCTCTGGACATATAGTAGCCAAATGACCAATTTTACCACATATAAAACACTTCAAAGGTAACATACCTTTGTACTTGTCAACCTTTCTTCAGTCTTCTTGCAAAGTTTGCTTCAAATTATTCTTCGTCATCACCATCAAAATCTTCATCTGATTTTGTTTCTTTGAAAGTTGTCTACGATCTACTCTTTTCTCTCCCAAAATTCCTTATCTCAAATGCGGTCAGGGTGCCAAATAAATGTTTTTATAAACTTCTTTAGATCATACACCTCCTCGATCACAAACATCTTATCATTGTAACTATCTGGTAATTTCATTAAGATCTTTTCCATGAAATCCTCATTGGTAATAGTGCCTCCCTAGTTCTTGACTTCATTTACATCATTTTCAATTCTTTGAAAATATCTCTTAATGTATTCACCAAATAAATATATTTATCCAATTCAGTCTTAGATAAATCATTAGTAATAGCATACCTTTCCTTTTCATTCTCCTCATACAACACGATTTCGTCCCGAGTGCTAAGGCCATTATGACGAAACACATACTTTGTCTCCACATGCTTCTAGGTCTTGTAACTAGCCAAGAACAAATAACCTTTCACCTAATATTTCCATGAACTTTATTCTGATCTTTCAAATGGGGGAATGTTCAATTATTGCGCCATTAGATCTCCCTTAAGCAGTTAAGCTCTTCATTGAGGGACCAAGCTCTGATACCAATTGTTTAACATGTTGAATAACTGAGGGGGCGGCGGGGTGGGGGGGGAATCAATTATTCCTACACAACTTAAAAAACTCTTTCTTTGTTGGTAAACTAATAAAAAACATAAATAAAAACTTATGATCTTCTAATTAAATACTTAAATATCCACTGAAAATGTAAACATGAAAACAAAGGAACATCGACATAGAGAACACCAAGATTTACATGGAAAACCCAAACTAGGAAAAACCATGTAGAAGATTATTCTCATGAAATAAAATTACATGTTAAGGTGATTTATAAAAAGGCTCACTACCAATTGTGCCCACTGCAGGTCAAGATAACTACCCTTAAATATGAATAGGCTCATTGTCAATACACAAAGGCTCGCTGCCAAGGAATGTGAAAAGAGATTGAATCAACCACTGAGATCACAAACACCTTTCTAATCGCACAAGAAATACATAAATCTCCTGAAATAGATTCATAATCACTTCATATACAAGCAACACATAAGCTACACAAACAAAAAAATTCCTCACCCTTCTTATGCTTCTTGATGCCACTAACCATGTTGACCAAAACAATTTAAAATAGGTCACACCAAGAAATTACCATGGTGGTAAGGAATGAACTATGGACCAACTTGACCAATACAACTCACCTCACACATGCCAGCGTGTAACACCTTCTCCAAAGCCATTGGTACCAACAATCATCATGAACATGTTACATAATAACAACTGAGACCTAAATACAAACACGCTTCGAATTGTATTAACCTTAAACATCCAATCCACTATATGTTGCACATACCAACACCAAAAGGAATAAGGATAGATATTTGAAGCATATCTTTTGGTAAATGACCTCAAGAAATATAATTTTTGAAGGCGCTCTACAACTTTCTCTAACAAATCCAAGCGAGCCTCGACCAACTTGGCTTTTTATACACACAGAGCATTCAATGCACACCTACCCTCCTAGGATTTATGGGCTTGAATTTATATGGATTGAAGCCCATTGTAGAGCCAAGAGTGCCCACATTGATTGGAGGACCTAAGCCCACAAAATATGAAGGAGGAAGAACCAAGACCTTCATCCAGGCAGTTGCGGGTACCCCAATTTGCAAGAATGATGCATAGTTCTCCAGCAAAATCTAGGGAGAAATGAGTGGCAATGGAGGACCAGGAGGTAAGGTTTTGACCCCCAGACACCTTTCTATTTCTCCTAATTTAAATATGTCTAATGTGATTAAAGCGGAGAGGAATAAACTAGTTGACTCTTCCATTTTCATTACTTCCCAAGATGTAGACAAACTCCATTCTCGTGTCTTCATGAATAATTGGCTCCATAGAAAGAAATTAGGGTTGAAATTCTCCCTTTGCAAGATGATCTAGAAAGGCCTCCTCATCATTTTATTCTACAACTCTGCCAGCCAGAAGGTGGTGGTTGATAGACAATATTGGAACATTGGATCCTGTAACTTCCATGCCCTAGGTTGGTCAAACAAAGCCAATCTTGATGAGATTTTGGTACTATCATGCCCTATATGAGTTACCATCAAAGTAGTCCCTCCATTCCTATAGAATGTTCTACTTGAATCCCTAGAATCTTTGGGAAAAGTTGTCCATGTCGACCAGACTAATAACCTTCTCCCACACATTGACGACAGAGTAATTATTTTGGTCAAATTAGGAATGGATATTCTAGACAACCTAGAGTTTGAACTCAAAGATGGAACATACTCATGTCTGGTTGAGTTTCTAGGTGGTATTAATTTGTGTTTCATATGCAAGAGAAATTACCATAGGAGAAATAAAAGCCCTTTGCTGACTGCTCCTTCCAAAGAAAAGACCAAGGATAAAGGAAAACAAGCTTTTCTTGACCTCACAAAACATGATGTGCATCCCACCTCTAAGGCTCACACCGCCAATCCTGATCCCATCTCCAATGGAAACATCGACAACGATCCCAACCCTAATCTTGTTAGTATGAGCCTTGAACAATTCTCTCTGTCTCTTAGCCTTGAGAAACTAGCTGTTGAAGGAGCATGCAACTTTAGCTTGAATAGGGTGAAAAGTAGAAACCCTCTAGAGCAGAAGTATAGAAATAGACACAAAGCTAGAAATACTCAGCAATTAGCTATGGACATTATTAGGAAAAATGACGGTCCTTTAAAAAGGAGAAGAGGTAACACCAATGAAATAATTGTTGAGAACCCCCCTTCTATCAATTTTCTCTATGACAGAAAGAATGAGGAGGTGAGAATTGATAGGGGGAATGTGGAAGAGGAAGGGAAGATGAGGAGCAGTGGGTGTAGTTAGGATGTCATGGATACCTCTAGTGAGAAACATGAGGTTATATTTAGCAGTCCCACATGTAGAAAATATCTATATGACTATGAGTTGATAGTCATACATGCTACCCCCCCTTGTATCCTTCTTTGCCTCCCCCTTTCCCATTCCCCCTACCTATTCCCAAATAGGTATCCCTTTTGGGGTGGAGTAAATTGATAGGAGAGGGACAATAGAGACAACTACCCAAGAGGAAGATACCTCCCTTAAGGATATCTTATCACAAGTGGTGTTAATAAGAATTGGGAAATCATCACATTTGATGATAGGCCATGGGAGATCAAAAGAAAACCCAAAACTTCCAAATCCCCTGCTGAGGCTGAGAATCTAGCCGTTGAAGGAGAGAACATAGGCCAAAAAGAAAGTAAAAGAAAGAGAGGGAGGCCTTTAGGGTCAAGAAAAAAAAAGGAATCCAAATGTAATAATAGCAACAACTAACCCAAATGCTACTCAATATTTAGGGCTAGTATGGACTCCTCACCTTGATGCTATGGACATAAAAATGCATCTTGGAATGTTAGAGGATTGGAATCCTTGGAAAGAAAATATATTGTTCAAAGATTTTTGAGGGCCAATAAAGGAATTGATATTCTGATGCTATAGGAAGTGAAAGCTGTCAATTTCACACTTGACATTTCTCTTAAATGCATATGGAGAGATGTTGTCTCATTCTCAACCACCCACAATAGAGGGAAAGGAGGATCCTATGTCCTCTTGATCCCCTACTGGGCCAAACAAGTCACCGATTGGGGAAACTCTCCATGTAATAGAGCTATCTAGATGATTCTTGAGTTTAACAAGGAAAAAATTGGACTATGTTCAATCTACGCCCCCAATGAACAAAAATATAGTATTGAAATATGGAAATGGATGTACCAGCTAGAGGAGATACCTTGCAGGATAATGATACGATACTTTAATATGGTTTCTAACCCTCAAGATAAACTAGGAGGTAATAGAATAGATTGGAGAGGCTCTGAGCAATTCTTCTGGAATAAGATGATTTGGAAGCATAAACTTCTTGACCCACTGACAGGGTGCAAAAAGGATCACAAAGATATCTGGTATACATGGTGAAACTTTCAGGGACGAGGCAAACTAATATACTCTAGGTTTGATAGATTTTATTTCAATCAGGAACACTTCAAATGCAAAAAATATGGTGTGGGAAGATTGGTCAGAGTAGTCCCATATACACTTTCTTATCACCACTCCATCACTCCCAAAAAATTTTACTAGGGATTTCTCTGATTAGATTTTCCCTCGAGACAAATCCTTTTACCTTAATACATCTCTGCTAGATGAGACAATGATGAATGATGCCATGTACAGGATTAGATGGTTTAATAAATATATAGTTGCCCACAAAGATGCAAGGAATAGATGGGTTTTGAACACCTCTAGCTGGAAATCATTGTTCCAAACTATTGGGGGAAAAAGAGCTAAAGACTCTAGATGGTTAGAAGAGAAACTTCAAGATGAACTATATAGGGAAAAGGCTACTATTCAAAGTGACCCCTTAGTTGAAGAAGCCATTGGCAAAATCTCAAAATCCAAAGATGCCCTCAGAAGGCTGCAAGAAGATAGATTAGTAGGGGTAAAGATCAGATCTAGGAGTAAGTGGGTGGAACACAAAGACAAGGGCTCTAAATTTTTCTTTAATCTACTCAAATTAAAATAATCCAAGAACAAAATTGATGAGATATGGGCAGATGATGTTTAGAGAGAAGAACAACAAAACATTCTCCATTCCTTTGCTCAGTTTTACAAGAATATTTTCACATCGGAGGGATGTGGGGGTAGAGTGACAGAGGCTAGAAACATGACTAGACGGGTTGTTCCTTCTAGAGTCACTCAAGAAGACTCAATATTACTCAGTCAACCTATTAGATTAGAGGAAATTGGTAGTTCTATAAAACAAATGGCACTAGATAAGGCCCCTAGACCTGATGGTCTACCTATAGAGTTTTATAAAAAGAACCTAGATTGGATAAGGCAGGACCTAATGGAGGTCTATGAGGAAGCATTTTCAGAAGCAACCCTAGGAGGTGATATTAATAGTGGGCTTATTAAGCTAATTCCTAAGGAAGGTGAAAAATCCTTGATTAAGAACTAGATACCTATCACTCTTCTTAATGTCTCATATAAGATCTTGGCCAAAACCCTGGCCAATAAACTCAAAGAGACCCTTCCAAAAATTATTAATCACAATCAGACTGGTTTTTTTAAAGGAAGATACATTCTGGAAAATTTGATTACATGTTGGGAGACAATGGAGGGCTAGAGAAACCAATCAACAAGCAGGTATGCTTCATTTGGACTATGAAAAATATTATGAAATAATAGAATGAGACTTCATATATTTTATGATGGGGGCACTTGGATTTACAAAGGAATTTGTGAGCATGGTGAAAGCCTTGATGAATGAGGCCATAGCCAAAGTAGAAGTCAATGCAGTTAGATCTAACAGATTCAAACTGACAAGATCTATTAGACAAGGGCACCCACTTGCTCCATCCCTTTTTGTTATAGAAACAGATGCACTAAGATACCTAATTTTAGAGCATAGGCTCCTACCAAGAATAAGAGGAATTCAAATCCCTGAGAATAATGAAGTCACAAATATTTAGTTTGTAGATGATATACCACTAATACTACGGATGGAGGTTGATAACTTGGAGAAGCTTATGAAGAAGATGGAATAGTTTTGCACTGCCTTAGGTAGTAAGATCTCTATGGATAAATCCATCTACCTAGGATGGACAAAGGATCCTCCTACTTGGCTATCCCAATGGAACTTTATATGGGAGGGGCCAAATTTCTAGCTCAAATATCTAGGTATTCCCTTCTCCATTTATCCAAATATGAAGAACATGTGGGAATGGGTTCAACAAAGAGTTCAAAAGAGTCTTAATAAATGGGATAGCCAATATTTGTCCATGGCCAGTAGAGTTTAGGTTTGCCAAAATATTATATCCTCATATACAGTCTTTTAATTGTATGCTTGGCTATTTTGTCACTATCAATATAACATCCACCAGAAGATCATAATAAACTACCTCTGGTCAGATGGTAGGGGTAATAAAAAAGGACATGCGGCTAGATGGGAATGGTGTATCACTGAGAAGAAATATGGGGGATTGGGGTTAAAAGACCTAAGATTCAAGGAATTTCCCTTGCATCTAAATGGATTGCTAAAGCCATGGAAGGAGATGAACCATGGAAAATACTGGTTAGAAACAATTTGCTAAGAGGTCACCCTAGGAAAGGGAAAATATGGAAAAATCTATCTCTTAATGATATCCTTGCAGGGGAAATGAATTACAAAGTACAAGGTTTAGCAGTCTTAAAATATATTTGGAAAGGATGGGATTATGTTAGGCAATTCATCATAGAAAACAAGGTGATCCACCACAATGACATGATATGTGGTAATAGATCTATATGGTGGAAATTGAAATACAAAGACATGCCTATTGTGCTAATTCAAGGGTTCTCAACAAGAATGTGACATGAAAAATGGTTATCCTCCCTCATAGACATTATCCAGGATGAGAATCTAGTTGGATGGGATGAATTGAAAATAAAATATAATCTTCCTAGCTCCCATTTTAGAACTTTTTCCATTTTGAAAGAGGCATGCAGAGGTCTGAATCTACCTAGAGATTGGTATGTAGATAGTAATTGTCACCTTGAATATAACTAGTCTAATGACACCTCCCTTCCCAAGATCATGTCTAAGAAGCTCTATTCCCTCCTTGGTGATGATCCCTCTATCATTTTCCATGTGAACACCTGTTGGAACCCGTGTCTTGATCCCAAAGACTGGACTAAAATATTTTGTAATCTGTGGTCTTCCTTTGCGGAACCCAAGGTCAAATGCTTCATGTGGAGGATTATCTTGCATAGGTTATCATTTAAACTCCCCAGTGGAAACTAGTATACTTGTAGCTTATGTACTCTTCCTGAATCTATTTTCCATGTTTTCTTTGAATGCCCCTTTTCCAGGGAGGTTTGGAACATATTTGGATTCTCTGACAACATATTTCCCTCCTTCCTTGAGATCATTTTTGGTAAAATCATAGGTCTTAAACAAAATTTCAATAATTTATTTTCCCTTCTCTCCACTTTAATTGTGTGTCACATATGGAAGTTAAGAAATGATGATGTTTTTGGTGGTAATTCTAGAAACCTTTTCAAGTCTCTAAGGAGACTCATCTTTCACAAAGTTAATGTGAAAGTCTCAGTTGTCATAAAGATAAATAAAAATAAGTTTGAGGATCTATTAAAAGATGGGATGGTAAGACTTGGATCATGGGAAGTATCTCATGGATACACATGGACAAGGAAAGACCAGGAACTCTCCCCTTTTGAAACAACTCTTCATGGATTTATGGATGAAGTTGCAGCCCAAACAAAAGGAGACAAACATCAAAGAGAGCAAGGAATCATAACAATTCCACTTGCTTCTATTCCAGTAGAAGATGTCCATATGGCAGAGATTCTGAGGCACCCATATGAACAACACATTAGAGATGATAGAGTCATCAGATGGATGGAAGACCACCAGGGCTGGATGGCTTGGGTTCCTTGCAGTGAGAATGAGTAATCAAGATGATATATATACATGATCTTTTTTTATAAATTTTTTTTGATCAAGATGTCTTATATTACAAAAGATAGATACTGAGATAGATCAAGTGGTATAGCTCGAGACACAAATTTTATAGAATCATAGATCAGATGTTGCACTAGTAGATATGTATGTAGGTTCCTATCTTTTTGGTCATGTAAAGATATAAAATATATATATGGGTATTGTATATTGTTGGTTGTAGTACAACATCTAATGTATTGAGACTTTTTATAGCTATTGATACCACCAAGACCATCGGTGCACATCAACCGATACAACTAAAACATGAAATTGCAAAGGATATGTTGACATCAATGACAACCATTAATGACAACAAAATGAATATCATCAACTTCACATTCTAAAAATAATAAGAATCTGATGTATGTTAGTTTAGTAAGGGGAGAGTAAATTTCATCATAATATATTCCCTCAACCTAGGTAAACACCTTTGTGACCAACCTTTCTTTATGGTTTTCAAACCTACCATTTGAACCAAGTTTCCTTTTGAAGACCCATTTTTATCTAATGTGTTTACATCCTTCAAGAAAACACACTAGATCCTTGTATTATTTTTCTTTAACACAACCATCTCTTCTTCCATGGCCACTATCCAATATTCTACATCTTTCATACCCATATCCTCCTTCACAACTCTAGGCTCATCACTGTTAGAAATCAAAGAAAAATGAAAGTAGAGTAATTTAATGAATAACAAAAAATTACAAGTTACTACATTACACGTTTGAAACTCCTCAAAAATTAAGGTTGAGATTCTTATTCTTTAGAATTTTTAGAGCGACTCAAGCACTCCTTATCGTTCGGTCCAACTAGATTTTTCAATTCCTCTTTTTTAGGAGTAAGAGAAACTTGAAGTACTTCCATTTTCATCTCTTCTTTATCTAATTTCAGTTTAATAGTGGAATATTTCATCTCTTTGAAATAAAAATTGATATAGAGAACCTTCTATTTCACTAGATCTTAATGCTTATACCCTTTCAAAATGACACCATAAGCAATGAAGGTACACATAGAAACCTTGTTCTCCAGCTTATATATTTTATTATTTGGCACATGAGTATATGAATCACAACCAAATACTTTGATATGTCTCATTGAAGAGCGCTTTCCTAGTCATACCTTTGTCAGTGTCTTATAAACAAGTATTGATGTAGGAGACCTGTTTACCAGATACTAGGAAGTGGTTGCATTGTTAGCCCAAAATTTTTGTTTGAGGCCAGTATCACTGAACATACCTATATCTATCTATCAATATCCTCTTTTTTCTCTCCATGGCTCTATTGCTTCTTATGGGTATATAGAGTTTTCTCATGCCTCTCAATCTCATGATCCTTATAGAACCCGTAAAAACTAACAAAAAAAACTCATACCATTGTCAATCCTAAAATACTTAATCTGTCCAATAATATTTCTATTTTTAGTGTGTTGTTGGTTTTTACACCCTTGGGATGTGGTTTTTCAAGTATCAAAACCCTTGCTTTTTGTTGATTAATATAAAAAATAAGAGCTTTGCACTCCTCAAACCTACTGAGGACTTCAAATTCTCTTTTAAGATAATAAAAAAATACCCCTATGCTATAATCATCTATAAATGATAAAAAATACATATATTTATAAATTAAAGGAAAATTAACAAGATCAAGACATCAAATGTATCAAGTTCAACAACCTAGAAAATTTGTGTGAACAAGAATAAAACTAAACAATACTTTTCTTTCCATATATATAGTGTTCACAAAAATCAAACTCAGTATTAGAATCATCAAGTCCCTCAATGAGGCATTTATTTTTTAAGGTTTTTAGACCTTTCTCACCAATGTGACCAAGTCTTTGGTGCCATAACATTGTCTTCTTCACTACAAGTGTCATCTACTGAACATTGGAAGCAATAGAATACTTCATAGCTTGATATGATGGTGAGTATGGATAAATCCAAATCTCTCTTAAGAACTATTCCACCATAAAATGCATGCATCCAACTTATACAAGGTACCAATTTGAACATTCTTCGTAAGCACTACAATTTCTCTATTCATCTTGCATCCTCCTTGTAAGAAAACAATTTGCACACCCACATAATTTAATTTACTTACAAAAAGTAGGTTTCATTCCAAACTTGGGATATGGAGAACACTTTTGATCCCTTTCACTCCACCATTAGGGAATATAATCCTAACACTTCCATGACCAAACATCTACATATGAGACTTATCACTCAGATATACCTTCTCATCATCATATTCTTGATATTATTAAATTAACCCTAACAATAAGTCATGTGAAAAGATGCACCTGAATCTATCAACCACACATGTTATGACACATCTGTTGCAAAGGCTATGATAAATTATTCACCATCATTCTGAGATGATTTGTATGAATTTGAATTAGAGATGTTTCTTTTTAGTATCCTAAGTTGTAAGCACTTACAATTTTCATCGTTATTCCCTATTTCATTTTCCAAGGCTTCCATGCTTGTTATGCTTGATTATAACTTGATTTCACACACATTTTTAGAATCCTTATATCAAAATCGATCCCCGAATAAAATTTAAGCCTTTTGTTCCTCGTAAAAGGGGACTCAGGATGTATGGGGAAACCCAAGTTCCCCCCTACATTAAAAGGTGTCCCTTACACACTAACTTGGGCCCTGATTTGAATTTGGGGTTGGTATTTTGATTTTGGGAAGGATTTAAAATCCTTGTTGGTCTTTGTCAAATTTTTAGCCTCAAAATGGCTAGGAGAGGTGTAAATACAAATACACCATCTTAATTTTGGGATTCATCCATGAAATTTGAATTGAGGAGGTTACATTAAAATCTACTTCAAGTAAACCAAGCATTAAAGAAGCAATCAAGTTTAATTCAAGCATCAAGCATGGAAGATATGGAGTATTGTCTAGATCCTAGCATGTGTGAAGGCATTCATGCTCTTCCTATCCTAGATCCAAGATCAATAATACATCAAGACACTTTTCAATCATCTTCATGAGAAATTTGACACTTGTGAAGGTATAACATATTGTCAAGCCTTTGCAACTAACAACACACTTTTCCTTTATATAATTTTAATTCAATTTAAAGGTTAATTATTGTACAAGGGTTTGACTATGGAAAACCCTTTTCTCCCAAAATGTTTTCCCATTTTGTTTGTGCATGTGACATGTGGAAATTTTTTGGATCTAGTTATAGGAAGGGATACCAATCTACTTTTAATCCTTGGATTCCTCATCAAATTTTGGAAGAGCAAGGGTGACTCCCACAAGTACGGGAAAGTCTAGTCACCCCTACACTCCAAGTCACCCTTGATAGATAATTTTGGCTAAAACATTTTGTATAGGTCAGTGGCTTCGTCAGTTTCTCAGATCTGGTCCTAGAATTTGCATATTAGTCTATTTTTTTGTTTTTATACACATATTATCTCCATTTCATCATATTTCATCCTATTTACCTTAGCTCTTCTCCCAAATTTCATTAAACAATCTACTCATAGTGAAAGGAGAAAATTCCTACATTTTTTCAGTGCTTGAGTTCCCTTAATCCTAGCAGGTACTTCCCCTTTCCTAATGTAATGAAAGAAAGATGAAATTTACTTCCTAGCTTGTTTTATCATCCTAGTGAACACTCATTCCGACACCCTTCCTTTTTCCACTGTCCCCATTTTTCTTTCATTATATTTTGGTGAACCTGACTCTCTTACATTTCCATTCTTATTTGGTGTTTATATTAGATTTACATTACATTTTGAATGATCAGAGTTTACTTACTGCATGTCCTTAGCTTGTATGTGTAATCATTATGATGCATTAATTCTTGTTTTTCATAATATTTATATTTATATTTATATTTCATATATGATTTATATTTATATTTCATATATGATTTACATTTACTTCATAAATGTTTAAATGATCAATTGGTTACTTGTTTGCATTATTTAGATATCTCTTTCTTTCATTGTTTTGTGCATGAGTTTCATCACCTTGCGACCTACATATAACATACATGTGATAAGAATTCTTAGACTTATGGGTTCCTTTAAGAGTGATGATCTTGAGTCCTCTACTTTATTTCATAGGAATTTAGATGATACCTCTATGCCTGCTAATGATATACCTACTACTATTGAGAATTCCTCTTCCCATTATTCTCATGATAAGGATGAATCATTAAGAGTGTCTCCTACCCAAGTGCACAAAATTTCTTATAATTTTGAGAATCTTGAGCAATGGTTTGGTCATGATTATTCAAATAGTAATGCAATCCCCTTGGTAGAAGGATTAAGGAAGTTAATTCACAATGACGAACATGGTATTGATTTATTGCGTGAGATATCCTATCTTATTGATGATAATCTCAACACTATGAAAAGTTGTCCTCAATATCTTAATATTTCCAATCATAATAACTATTTTGAGAATAATATTCCTATTCCAACATCTTTACCTAACGTTCCTACATATACTTCATCTACCATGGCTACATCTATTTAAAGTATCAATCCTAAACATGTTAGTCTTGGAAGTATTCCTAATCCTATTGTACCTTCAATGAGTGTTCCATGCATTTACCAACCTTCATCTATATCATTCACTTTCACACTTGTCTAATAACAACATTTCCACTAAAACCACCATTAATAACTTGCCCAAAGTGTTTCATCTTTACAACAACAAATTGCCTCCCTAACCCAATCTAATTTCAACATTCCTACTTGTGACATTACTATCCCTTTGTCCCAAGATATTATTTGTGTCATTATCCCTTAATACATGGAAATACCTCACTTAGAGACACATAATGGAAATGGTGATCCCTTGACTCATGTGAAAACATTTCAAATCTTGTGTAGTAATTTAAACTTATCGTTAAATTGTTTACTAGGACATTTGGAGATAAGACATTACAATGGTTTTGTTCTTTGTCTTCTTATTCTATTGATTCATTTCAAAAACTTGTTAATGCTTTCATTCAATATTGGTCCTCAATTTTTTTTTAAATTGTTTTGATTCATTATAAGCAAGGTGTTAAGGCAAAAGTGGCTAATTTTATTAGTAGATATAAACATTTCCATGCTCAAGTTTCTTATCCTTTGCCTGATATATATGTTTAATTTAATTTCATTTCTAATTAAAAAAAATACATTAGAGATAAGATATTGCCTTTTGAGTTTACTTCTTTTACCCAATTATGTATATTGCTTCATAATTATCAGCTTCAGGTGAGCCAGTTTGATTCATCCACTGCAATGGCTCTGATGAACATAAGAGTTATGTTTCTCATCAATGATCCCAAAATCTCCAAAAACCCATTAGGATTCATCAAGATCAACAATTATTACAATAATATTTTTGTAATTAATGCACAAGTGGTAGTTGTAACATCAGGTGTGGCTCCTTTGTCATATGTGGTTAAACCTTCTCATACTTTTACATCTCTTTATGAGTCTTTGCATCATGTTATGTTGAAGTTAATTAATTATAATGTTTTGAAACTTCATCCCATCAAACTGATTGACCCTTCCAAACCATTGTTAGCTTCCCATGATCCCAAATCATTTTGTTAATACCATTGTCAACCTAGCCATGATACTAAGAAGTGTTTCAGTTTGAAGAATATTACCCAAAACCTCATAATAATAATATCATCACTTTTGAGGGTGTGAATGATAAAGGAAACAATTTTTTTTCACCCCCTAACCAAAATTTTCAAACCTACATTAATCCTTTTCCTTCCCAGTCTACCAATACCATATATCCTACCACATTCCCTTCTTCAGCAATGTTATTGTGCCTCATAAACCCACTACCATGGATCTTGACAATATGGGTAATATGGATTATAATATTGTTAATCTCATTGATCAATCCAAACCTAAACCTAAAACTAAGTTTTTCATTACATTTTTCTCTCCTATCTATAAGTGTTTGAAATTTCCCCATAAGTGATAAATCATCATGATTAATCACAGTCTCTATCATCCTTTAGCAAGCCATGAAAATTTTGAACTTTAATTCTTTTGGCCTACCTTGACTCAACCAATACAACCTCGACAAGATAATCTCTTCTTGTACTAACAAATACTAAAATCTCAAAATATTTCTTAACTAATAATTCCTAAGGATATCCCATCTCCTTTTCCTAGACCTGTACTGCTTCCTACACCTTCTATTCCTCCTACCTATACTTTTGTTCCACCTCCTATATGTTATAAACACTTTGTGTCCCCTATCTCTTAACCTAGTGACATTCCTTATGTTCCTCATCCCAAGGAAGAAAAGGAGCTGATGTTGATTGATCGTAAACCTTCCACAATATCACGCAAAATCAAATGCAACCATTGTGCTTGCGAATATTGCCATAAACTGTTGGAAATATGGATGGAGTAACTGAGAGGGGAGGGGTGAATCAGTTACCACAAAAATAAATCCACAAGTCCCTTAGATGTCTTAGATATAAACTGCTGTAACTCGGTAAATTAACTTATCA
>MU227039.1:642703-663342 GCA_018584345.1 Thuja plicata
TTTCCTTCACATATTCTTTGATGACCGATTGAACTCGGTAAGCACTGAATTTCTTTGTTGACCGAGAGAGCCCGGTAGTAACTAACTTCTCGATATAGTATTCTGGAGTGCTCGGTAGACTCTGTAACTTTCTTCTCTTACCGTCTGAACTCGGTAGACTCTGTCTAATGACTGATATGACATTCTTTGCTCGGTAGACTCTGTCTGATGACTGATATGACATTCTTTGCTCGGTAGACTTTGTCTGATGACTGATATGACATTCTTTGCTCGGTAGACTCTGTCTGATGACTGATATGACATATGTGTAACATCAAAGACAATACACAATTAAACAATTGTATCCAACATAAACATCATGATAGGGTTGTGAACTAACTTCTCAAACCATTTCCTTCCTTAAGATACCTCCTAATACTTTTATTCCCTTTGAAAAACCTATGTGTAGCCAAAGAAAAGAAGTTAATCTAAATAAAATTAAATTGTCTAAATATGATGATTGTTCTTTTCATATTAAATATCTCATTGTTATTAAGTTAGATGATGAAGATACTATTTGTGATGATAAAATTTTTAATGATTCAAATGATGTTGATCCTAATTATTTTGATGGCATGTATGAGGTTATTGAAATAAAGCATGAATTATCTGTAAAATTTTTGAAGTGTTATCCCTAGCACCTTGTGACAAACATAGTGATTCATCATTAGAGAATGGTCCTTGTTTGGAAATTACAGTAGCTCCATATGTCATGCTTGAAATTGCACCTCTTGCATTTTTTACCACATATCCTAAGCAATGATAACCAAGATGGGGGGGGGGGGGGGGGGGGGNGCAGGAAATATGCTTGACTAGCTCCTCTTATATAATGGATTCTTTTATGTGCTTGCTTCTTTGTATTGTGCTTCTCCCGTGATGCGTCGTTTGTTATATGTTTTTTGTAGATTTATTTAGACAAACTTGTTTCTACATTGACACAAGGTGATAAAAGGTTCGAGTCTATTATGGAATTCCTCTATTTGTATCTCAATTCTTCTATATGTCATATACATGTTATTTCATACATGTGTTATTGTCATAAATGGAACTTTGTGTTGTCTATTTGGGGATGATGCAAAGTTTTAGTAGGCATATTTATTTTTTGTCTCCACAATGTTGACCCAAAAATACTTTTTTTCATCTCTCTTATGTGATCTTCTTCCATTATTTTCATAGTTCTACTACCTTTTGGGCATGAGGACAATTCATTTTGCTATAGTTCTTGAAATACATGAATTATCATATGATCATATTGGCCCCATAGCAGACCCATTTTGTGCTTTCTTTGTCATGTGATTTCTTTCCCTTGGGTTTTTCTTTGTTTGGGGGAAATTAATAGTGGAAACATGCTTTTATTTTGGGTGTATCCTATGCTAAATATATTTCTCCCATTAAAGTGTATGCAATTGGTTTAATATGGGGGCACACACTCTGCTATTCATTACACATTAATGTGTACACACCATATTGATCAATGTTTTGAGGATTACTTTAAGCCCTTCCTTTTGCTTAGTAATCTCCTCTTAACAAATTCCTTTGGATAAAATGCTTTCCTTAGGAATAATACCTTTTGGCACTATTATTCTAGTGGATTCCTTTGGAGATAATACTTTCCTTAGGCCTAATCCTCCCATGGAAGATCTCCCTGTGGACAATATTTTTCTTGGTTATCCTTTTGGATGGCTTGACTAGCGTAACACAACTTTCTACACTATCAACTCCATATTTTTCACCCCTATCCTTTTTATTTTCATGAAACATTGTAAGGTTACCTTACTAGGCTAGTTTGGTCATGTTTTCTCTTTCTCTTTTTTTTTTGTGAATGGTTCTTTTGTCTTGGTTTAAGATTGATGATGACCTAATTCACTTGGGGGATTGGTGTTTTTCCTTGTGTCTTTTACCTTGAGGAGATATATTTCCTATTCTTTGACCTACTTTACCATGAGTATGAAAAAGGTTCATACTCCTGCTAAAGTGGGGGCTAAATGTAGCATCCTAAATTGTAAGCACTTACAATTTTGGTTCTTGGTTAGGCCCTATTTTAGTGTTCAAGTCCTCCATGAATATTATGATTGATCACAAATTGATTTCAAACACATTTTCAAAATCCTCATATCAAAATTGACCACCAATTAAAATTTGATCCTTTTTTGTCTCATAAAGGGCGAACTGAGATATAAAGGGTGACCCAAGTCCCCCCACATTAGAAGGTGCTCCTACACACTAACTTGGGCCCAAGTTTGAATTGTAGGTCAATATTTTTATTTTGTATGAGATTTCAAATCCTTTTCAACCTCCTTCAACTATTGACCTCAAAATGGCTAGGAGAGGTATAAATGCAAAGCTACGTCCCTTATTTTGGGATCTATCCATAAAATTTAGATTGAAAAGGTTACATTGCAATCCACTTCAATCAAATCAAGAATTCAAGGAGAAATCAAGTTGAATTCAAGAATCAAGCATGGAAAATATGGAGTAATGTATATATCCTAGCATGTGTGAAGGTATTCATGTTCTTCCTATCCTAGATCCAAGGTCAAGACTACATCAAGACAACTTTCAAGCATCTTCTTGAGAAATTAAATACTTGTGAAGGTATAACATATTGTCAATCCTATGGTACTGATAACACACTTTTTCTTTATGTAATTTCAAGTTTAATTCCTATATAGGTGCCTAACTAAGTTAAACCCCTTTCTCCCAACATTTTCCCCATTTTTTGTCTGTAGGTGATAGGTGGTACAATTTCAGATCAATTTATAGGAAGGCATAAAATTTTGCTTCTATTCCATGGCTTCCTCATCAATTTTTGGTAGATAAAGGGTGACTCCCACAAGAAGGGGTGAGTCCAATCACCCCTTACACTCTAGGTCACCCCTAATAGATAGATTGTGCAAAAACTTTCTGTGCATATTTGTGTCTTTGTTTGTTTGATGTATGCATACATAGATTATCCCTATTGCATCCCATTTCATCATATTTACCTCATCCCTTAATTCCAAATTGCATCAATCAATCTACTCCTAGTGAAAGGAGAAAGCTCCTACACCCATTCAACACTTGATTTACCTTAAGCCTAGCGGGTACTTCCCCCTTCATAATGTAATGAAAGAAAATGGAATTTGGGATGTGATGCTTCCTTTCTTGTTTGATCATCCTAGTGAAAACTCATTCCAACCACCTTCCTTTTTTCATTGGCCCCATTTTTCTTCATTACATTCTCTTTTTCTCCTTTTTCTCTTCCTTAAATCCTTTATGGATGTGACCAATTTTTCCATAGTCCAATACTTCACCTTAGACTTTCTAGGATACTTAGATCTCACATGGGTTTTTGATCTTTCTTTTTCTTCTTTCTTGTCCTTCTTCTTGCCTTTTTATTTTTATCTACCACCAATTGCAAGAGCCTCCTTAAATGAATCAAAATGTTCCCTTTGCATCTCTTCAGAATGTAAGAATGTAAACACTCCATCCATTTTGAATTTTTTATTTCTACTCTCAATTACCATCACAAGGTGGTCGCACAAGTAAAACAAAGATCATAGCAAGGTCAACTAATGATCCTCCTCCTCCTCCTCCTCCATATTCACACAACTAGAGGTAAACTTGAAAAATAGAATAATCAATATATTTCAATGGTTAGGAACAAATCCCCTATCTTCCATTCTTAATAAAAAAAAATTCTTCCTCAAGAATAAGTTTCACAGTCTTCTCTTCATTAAATTTTAGTAGCAAGGAGTTTGCCAAACATGGTCTAATAGGACCCTTGGATTTTTTATCCATCAAGTCCCAATCTAATTGAGTCATGGTTATTGGTTTAGATCTAGATTTTACAACCCATAGATCTCTATCCACAAGCATATCCTTCATTTTCATTTTCTACATCTCAAAGTTAGAGTCATTAAACTTCATCGCTTATATTTTCCAAATGTGCTAGCCATCTCTTTCCTCCAACAAGGTTAGAAAATTCTCAACAACAAGCTCCTAGTCAAATAAAAATTATTCTAAAAATACCTCAAACCAACAATCAGACCAAAATTGGTCAGACTTTGATACCCACTAAAAGGAAACAAGGTATGCAAGAATACTTCCTATACCAATCTAAAGAGAAGAGATACCGGAAAAGTTTATTAAAACTCTTAATAGTTACATTGATGAGATGCACATACTACCAATAAAATAACACACAAAAAAAAAATAATACAATAACTCAAGATATACATGGGGAAAATGTTTTTGGGAGAAAAACCCCACACTCCAAAAATTTTCTCAATGTATTAGAATAAATGACAGTTTTAAAATCACTTGCAAAGTAACTCTTCCTCATATCGGTTTATAATGTCCATATCTCAAGATATTCTGGTGACATAACATTGCCTAGAAATTAAAACATATAAATTACTCTCCAAGATATGCAATATATAGAGGGAACAAACATGAAAGAACCTTCTAGGCCGAACTAAAAGAGGCGGGCACCCAAATCTATGTGACACATTTTCCAACCACCTTCCAAACATGAAAATGACACTTTTCCAAACTTGGGCACCCAATTTTTGTCATAAATAGGCATGATATATTCTCTTACACACCTTACAACTATCATAAATTTTTTGATTGATAACGCTTAAAATTGTAAAATAATATGTCATAATTGACTATTATTAGCTAATTCTCTTATAGCATGTCATTACCCAACATGGGTACCTACCTTATCCATGCAAACATGCCTCATTTCACTTGCTCGACTTATTATAAAATTTAATTTTTATGCATCATAACTTGTCACAAGAATTTTTTATTCATCATAAGCCTAATAAGCTCTTACACACCACTCAAGATGTTGATACATGGTAAAAAATCTCTATTACAAAGTGGGACACCTAACTCCTCATGTGAAGACAAAATATCCTGAACACCTCCCAGTGTGATGACATTTCATTGTGTTATGTCACATGAAATGAAAAAATAAGATATGCAATAAAGTAAAAAATAGGAATTCAATAATTGCATTAATTAATTAAATCAATGCTAGGACATTCTAAGGCAAGGATACCTTAATTATCAACATGCCTATTATTCCTCCTAGTCAATATTTCTATGCCAACCACCAAAACATTTATCATGTGAGTCAATATTCCTATACCTAATGCATTTGTACCCATCTTAAATCAACACTTTCATGTCCCTAATTTCACAAAGAACTTCATTTGTTCATCTTTATCTTGTCGATCTATTCTCATCAAATTTTATTGTGTAAGGGTTTTGTTGGAAAAATGGTTGGTGCTCCCCTCAGGATTTGTGACAAGGGACTAACTGCCTCCTCTGGATTATATAAGTCTAGTGGTTGTATCAGGCATTAATAGGTCAATATTTTGGTACAACAACAACCACACTTGTAACAAGTGGTATCAGATCTTGGTCACAGGTTCAAACCCCCTCAGGTAACGCTAAGGGGGGATTGTTGGAAAAATGGTCAGCACTCCCCTCAGGATTTGTGACAAGGGACTAACCGCATCTTGTGGATTCTATATGTCTAGTGGTTGTATCCGACATTGATAGGTCAATCTTTTGGTGCAACGACAACCACACTTGTAATAGGTTTTAGTTATATGTATTTTTATCTAAAAAATTTATCAAATTTCAAGTCCTAGTCAATTTTCCTATGTCAAACACCAAGAATTTGACCACCGGGTCAATATTCCTACACCTAATGTATTTGAACCCACCTTTAATTATCTTTTTTACGACCCCAATTTCAAAAAGAGTTTCTATTGAGCGTTGTTTTTACACAAGATAACTTGCTAGGATCTCGAGATTCAATTTCCTCTCTTGAAAGAATAACGAAGTTATTCCCAAGGTTCTCCGGGGTCGGGTCACAACCTACTTGGTTACTCAGTTGAAGCTAAATGCTAATGTTAATGTTAATGAGGAGGCCTTTGCTAGTACGTTCAAGACATCAAACTACAAAATAAATTTAGTACTTTTTGGTATTTTCCATTTTAACAAAGATTGGTGTTTGAAATAAAAATGCAATTTTGTATTTTCAAGATGATTACTTTCAGATATACTACAGAATTTAAAGGAGAAAGGTAACAATAAATGAAGCAAATTACTGAAATGAAATCCTATGGACATAAACTATTGTAACCCTTCCTTGCAAATTGAATGATGGAGAGATTTGGAACCAACCCACGAGGTATGAATCAGACAAAGTCATAATTCTATACCCAATGGATGCAAGTGTTTGGAGAGAAGATGAATTCACTCGTGCAAGATATTCAAAGTCTATCAAATCATGAAGCCACCAAGATGTGCGCACCCACAAGACAAATTTATCATTAAGCCCAATAGATGATCCCTTCCATGGATTCATCACAACAAAGTAGATAGACAACAAAAAACCCCAACTAATGTAAACGTGAATCCAAAACACAACAAAACAAAAGGCTCTTTGAAAACAATGAACAATGTATGAACACATTCACCAATTTCGCATAGATGGCAGTAATTAACACACCATGAATGAAGCACCAAATGTAGATTTTTATTGCATTAGGAATCCAACTATATTAAATTTCCTTTGAGTACAATATATAGAGTTTTGATCTACAAACTCTGAATGCCAAAATTAGGGCATCAAAGAGTCTAAATTAATGAACACAAACTAAAACTAAAACTTTGCTGAAAAGAAACTACTGCTAACTGATACTAAACAACTTGCATGGATTTTAAATCCATTTAAAATCAGTTTTTCCATGCAAGAGGGATCAAACTTGTCAAGAAAAGAAAGAGAAAGAAGATTGGGTTTCCTCTAAGAACTTGGAGTCTTCTTATTTATTCTTGGAGTTCTTCCTTAGAATCTTCATTTGGAGGTTCTTCTTGCGGTGGGAATTGATAGGGGACCCTTAGTCCTTCCAAAACAAACTCAAGTTAGGCACCAATCTGATCTAGAGTTCAACTGTCATGCAAAAAGGTGATCTCAGTAGAAATGCTCAGAATTTTAGCCCCCAACCTCCACTTCGAAGTTTTTTTAGTACCCAAAAATTTCTAAGTGTTGAACCAACTCTGAAGCTCTGAAAGTTTCGGCCCTTTCGAAGGCCGAAAGGCAAAAATGTATAGTAGGCCAAAAGGCCAAAAATTGGAAGGGCCGAAAGGCCAAAAAGATGAAAGGCCGATCTTTTCCTTTGTGGAAAATTTTCTAAGTGTGGAAAAATTGTCCTACAAAATTGTTGAATGAATCTGAGGCCTCAATTGGGAAAGAATTTCAGATGGGTAGCTTTGAGCCTTTGTATTATCTCTTGAAATTCTTCATAGTTTATTTCTTTCCTCTTCACTTTGGTGACCCTTCATTCTTGCTTCTCTCTGAAGATGCCCAATTCAGAAGCAAAGAACTTGATCTCTTCTTCATGCATAGACATTCTCTGCATCTCTTATTTTCAATAGAACAACTGGTGTAAGGCCTCTTTGGTATTGATACCTACCACAATATCTCTAAATTGTTAAACTAATTATTTTGATGGCCGTAAGATATGTTTATCTTCATCCTGGTATAAGTCGAGGCCAATCCCTATGAAGAAAACATCTATCTGTTCTCTCCACTCCAAGACCTCCTTCTGCTTTTGCACTATGGAATATTGACACCCTTCATAGACCTTAATTATCTTGGCCATACATTTAATCTAGGTCTTGAATTTGTTGAGCTCTTCACCCTCATATATCTTCACCAAGGTTTGGAAGCGTTGTCTCTTGATTATTTCTAGGTCTTGGAGGGTGGCCTGCCATTTGTTTATCTCAAAACCTAAGCCACCTTCATTTTCCATAAAGCCTATTAACTTTGTAGCCTTGATCAAGATGAGCCTGCAAGGTTTAAACACTTGTTTGATGGCCCCTTATCCATACTTCTCAAAGTAATTTTTCCATTCTGCATTGCTTGGATGAAGGACGGGGTCAAACTTTCCGGCAAGTCTGGGGTGGCTCTCTTTTCTAATACAGCCTGTAATGAGGCCTCTGGGAAACTTGGATCAATGGGATCCACCATTTTGTGAATGAAATTCTTCAAAGCCTCATTCTACTCTGTTAAGGAATTTATGGTTTCCTTGTCCTTTCCCATGAATCCTAGAGCATGCTTAAGCCCTAAGGCTTCCAATGTTTTGCTCCCTTCCCTAGTGGGATCACCCAAGTCTACTTCTTTGAATGTGTAATCTTTAGGGGTCGCTTGTGTCTGAGAAGTGCTAGTAGAAGGAATTGCAAATTGTGCATTCCAGCGACCCCTAGTGTCTTGGGTAACATAGGATATTTTCCTTGCTGGTATGGTGACCTCTATTTGGTGGAAGGCTTTCCCTACAAACACCATATTTATACCTTCCCCCTCTTCCTCATATGTGTAAGTTCTCTTCCTCAGCTGAATCTCTTTAGTAAACCTAGTAGGTTTACTAAATTCGGTGATGGGCTCATATGGGGCAACATGGAGGACTGAATCTAAGCTTTGGGATCCCGGGGTTACCTCTTCATCTGACTCTTTATCATGTTCCCTTCCATGTTCACCTTCTCCTTTTCCTTGTCCTTCTCCCCAATCATCTCCTCCCATCTTTTCTTCTATTTCCATATCTATTCCATCCTTTGCTTGGCCCTCAACTCTTGATGAACTAATTAACACTATTGTATAAAGGTCAATCATGCCTGCCAATGTGGTTTTGGAGGAGAACACAATTTTCGTGCTTACTGACTCTTGGGGATTCAGGATGAAGCATATTAAGGGGAGAGATGGTGGTGGAGTAGGTGTTGGCACTGTGAGTAATGGAGTAGAAGTTGAAGGAGGTGGAGTTGGCGTTGGAGTTGGGAGAGAAGGTGGCAGAGTAGGAATAGATGACGGGAGAGAGGTTGGTGGAATGGGAATGTGAGGTGATGGAGTGGTAGTGTGAGTTTCTCATGTGGCTTTGTCCCCTATTATGTCTTGGGTTGTTGGGGTATCTTGAGTTTTAGGCCCTTGGCCTATGTTGGAGCTTACCTCTATGATTGGAACATTTGGTGATAGATCGGTGAACTAAGCCAGAGGTAGAGTGAGGGTCATGTGAGGCTGGAAGAATGATGAAGCTCCTATGTCATACCCCATTGTATAACCTGATGTGTCTTTCCCTTGGTCTGAAAATCCCTCTAGAAGTTCAAAGTTAGACATATGGAACTCATCTGATCCTAAGGCATCCAAAGGATTGTCTTTCTCTATAGGTTCCTCTTTGTGTTTCCTGGTAGTCTCCTTTTCTTTCCTCCTCTGAGATCTTGTCCTTTTGATCAAAGGTACCTCTTCTTCTTCTTCTTCTTCTTCTTCTTCTTCTTCTTCTTCTTCTTCTTCTTCTTCTTCTTCTGGCTCTTCTTGTACGGTTTCCAGTTGTGGCGACACATAAGTTCTCCTCCTTTTATATGTTTTCTTCCACTTTTCAGAGGTAGGAGGAGATTGGTCAGAAGTGGATGGGCCTTCATCTAGTGAAGCTTGTGATGACCCTACTGGAGGATCTATTTTCCTAGTCAATCTACTTTTTGGATCTTTGTGCCTTGGATTTGAACCGTACTCTACCACACATTTTTTGCCATAGATTGTGCTTGGTTTCTGTGGTGTTGATTTCTTGTACTTGGGCATGGTGTAATTCTCTCCACGTTGCTTATCCATCTTATTGGGTGGATCCATCAATGTCTTCACTGGGATCAAATCCATCTTATGAGGCCTTTTGATCCATGTTTCAGTCATTCAGAGCACATTCCTAGCTTGGAACTCAATGTCATCCTTCTCATCCTTATCAATTTTTGCATTCATGATGAGCCTATTGTATATTTTATCAGTAGTGTAAATGGCCTCCATCACCCCATCTGAATCATTTTCCCAAACCTTTGGGGGAATTTGGGTCTTCAAATTCTATTGTGTGAGGGTAAGGGACGTCTTGCAATAGTCCCTGATTCTAATCTCATGATCATGTATACATCTTATCCAGTGGTCTTCAAGATGTGGTTCATAGACGTAGAACTTTCCAATGATATGGTTGTACGTGCCTATGGGGTCAAAATGGGGCCGGACTATCTTGTATAGCTGAAGTGGACAATCATCCCATTCTAAGGCCAAGGACTTGCAAACTTTCATGTCCTGTAGAGTGTATGGGTCCAGAGAAATAGGGAAATCCCAGTAGTGCTTCTTCTTGTGTTTTATATGATCATAGGCGTCTGCTAGCTGCCTGGCCATTTCTAGAGTGATTACCCAATCAGACGATAGATTATTTGGCTTCAAAGTTGATCCTGCTACCCGGATGTATGTGAATGTTCTAAACTATATATAATAGGCCCCAATGGCCCTCACCTTGGCAACTACTTTCTTGAAATCACCTTCAATGGATCAGATGATTGTGAAGATGAAGGCATCATTGACTATCCTGTATTCAGGGCTATCTTCTAGCCTATTTTCCCTTCTCATTAGCTGTGGGTATACAATGTGGGGCCACACATTTGGATCATTTATGTTTCCCCTATTGGTGAGCACTGGGTAGTCTGCCTGTGCTGATAATAAGTACACTATGTAGGTACTCATTTGAAATTTCGGATTGTGTTTTACTGCAATCAGCTGTTCATCCAACCTCTCACTAATTATGGTGCCCAAATTGAACCTGGCCTTACGGCCTCTGATATTTTCTATTAGGAGGATCATCCAATTCTCCAGCTGGATGGACTGAGGTAGTCCATATACTTGGCTTATTAATGTTACTGCCACCTGGATGTCATCTTTCATGTACCCCCTCCTGAGGTATATCTTATCCATTTTGTTTTTGGGGAAAGGTTGCTAAAAGAAGTTTTTATTGAAAATATCATATGCATCTTCTCCTTTGTTGGTGAACCATCTGAGGCCCTTTTTGACAAAGAAATCATAGAACTTGTCTTTGCCTTTATGGATGTGTAAGACCTCTTATATGATATCTGGTCTGATGTCTAGTACCACATATCCCTCTGTGTTTTGGACCACCCTTTCATCTGGAGTGTAGTGGTTTTCCAAGGTCATGATTAGCTCAAATGATGAGACAGCCATTGGGTGAGCCACTACATTGACTAGGCCTGATAGGACTAGTGAGGTGCAGTCCTCGGATCTCCCTGCTGGTTGGGAGCATCTTTCGAGGAACTGATCCTAGTCTAAATTCCTGATGTCGGTATCAGTGATCTCAATATGCTTGTTCCCAATCTTCAAAGGGGGGTTGTTCCCCTTATATAGGTACTTCATTGGTGACGCAATCTATTTCTCAGGCATTCCTGCAAGGAAGGTGCAAGTATCAGTGTTTTATTGAAAAGGAAACTAAAAAGTAGGAAAAACAATTAATCTATAAAAACAGAAGCATAAAATCTCTTCAAGTTGCCAGAAATGTAGATTTTGCACTTTTGGTCTTTTCGGGCCTTCTAATGCCAAAAACTGGTTCGGGGTCCGAAAAGGCCAAAAGCGCGAAAGAGTAGTCTTTGAGGAACAGAAACTTTCAAACTTTCAGGGTGTGAAAGTTCAAACAAAACCTCAGACTCTGAAAGTCCAAAATTCGCAGAAGGTAGACAACATCTTTGGTGATTTGAAATTGTCAGTGTTTTAGACATCTCAGAGGTCTGAAATGATGAAAAGGCCAAAGATGCGAGGAACACTTGGGCGACAAAGGACCCGACCTAGTTTTCAGCCTTTCGGAGGCCGAAAACCTACGACAAAGGTCACGACAGGGAAAAAAAAGAAAACCCAAGGGGAAAACACAAACAAAGACAAGGACTGACAAGATGAGGATAGGCTTCCCTTGCAAGGCCAAGGGCACAAAGAAAACCTTAAGGACTTGGGGGGGGGAAGGCGCATTAGACTAATAAACACCCAAAATGCAAAAAATCTAAACCTAATAGTGAAGAAGGACAAACAAAACTTCGAGAGAACCTACCTCTTAAGAGCTAGTAGTGGAGGATGAAGGTGAAAGAGGTTGAAGGTGCATAACAGTCAACCATGAAGAGTGATAATGACAAATTCGTGGGGAGTATAGAAGATAGAGGAAGAAAAAATGCAAAGTGAAGATCATTTAGGACCTTATATAGCCCGAGGAGGACATCAGCGCCTTTCGGTGTTTCAGAGTCCAAAACACCGAAAGGTCCGAAGGTTCAATCTTTCATCCTTTAGGTGTTTTCAGAGCCCGAAAACACCGAAAGGGCTGAGCTTAGGCCTTTCGGCCATTTTGGAATTTTGAAGGACTCCTCTGAAATGCCAAAAGGGTGAAAAGGTTGAAAAAGTGTCTTTACTTGGTTGAACATGCCCTTAATGAGACCCACTTGCGAGGAACTAGGAAAGGGGGAAGAATCAACAAACCAAAAGACAAAAAAGAAGGGGGGTCCCCATGGTCAGAGGACCAAAATGGGGTGTGTGTTGTGGACCCACAATAAATAATCCTGAAAAAAGGAGGAATGACCAAGGCATTTCTTCATCATCAAGACTCTTTCAGATTATAACTTTACTGTAGAACAGAAATCAAGAGATGTCCATGTTGATGATCTTTCAATGATTTCCATTTTGAAGTTTTCTGTTGGTTTCCCAGTGTGTGCTTACGCGTGTTCATTTCTTTAACCTTTGACTATGGTAACAGAATGTTTTCCATCTGTCCCCAACCTTTTCTATGTAGACCAGGGCTTCTCGGAAAGAGCTTTTCTACCAGTCAGACATCCATAGCCCCAAAAATGTTTTCCCCAAATCTGAAGCATAACCTTTCTCTACTTCCAGCTGGACGTTCATAGCCCCGGTAGAGGTTGTCATAGTCACCCTTGTCTGTTATGTTTTCTAGGATGTAGCTTTTTCTTGAGAGTTCTATTCTTTGGATAGTTCTTATTTTCTTCTGAATGCATGAAATGTATTAGGCTTTGGATGTATGTGTATTCTATGTGTTTATTTCCATTCTTTCTTCTTTGATTGATATGAGCAGCGATTAGGATGTGCAACCCAGATTTCACACTTGTGACCTCTTTGGGCCACTTTTCTTTTGTGTGCTTTTTCTTCTCTTGTTTCAGCTATTTCTTTCTTTTGCTACTGCCTTCGCATTCATTTAGACTCTAGTTCTAGGATCGGTGGGTACCCAAATCCATGCACTAAGGCTAGTTGCAACTGACAAACGCTCAAGAAACCAACATTATTGGGTGTCATTTCTTAATGTGTTTTGGTGATTAGGATGACCGAGTTTTCAACCTCTTCATGTCTGCCAACGATAGATGTCACCACTTTGTCTTTTGGCGTGTATGTTGCCTTGGAGAATTTGACTAAGAAATACCTCTTCTCCCACTTAGGAATGACTTGGAATGAATCCAAGACACACTTGACCCAAAGAAAAATGATCCCCGACAAAAGGGAGGAATGATCACAGATAGAAGAAAGGACTAACGATGAGGATGACAAAAGAAGGAAAGAAAACAAAGAAAGAAAAAAGGACTATGATACAAGTGGATGGAAGGCAGTTTTGCTTAGGATCCAAAATAAAGTTTAAGGAATTTCCTATTGACCAGAAATAGGGTCAACTCTCCATTTAAGGTGTTGATCCCAAAAGTGTTCTCCCCCGAGATCTCTGATACCTGATAAGGGCCTATCCACAATTTCTAGAATTTGGTGTGGCTGCCTCGCTTTTCTTTTGCTTTATCCCACATGAGGACAAGGTCAGAGATCCTGAAGGCTTTAATGGTGGCTCTCTTGTCGAACCACCTCTTGACTATGGTTTGGTGCTTTGATACATGCTCCAAAGCCAATGTTTGTTTCTCCTCTAGGTTGAGGAGATTCATGAGCCTGACTTGTACTTGATCTTTACCTCCCATGTACTGGTCCATAAATCTCAAAATTGGGATTTTCAAGTTCATAGGGAAGACTGGTTGCAATCCATCAACCAGTTGGCATGGGGACGTCCCCAGGGCATTCTTGATTCTTACCCAGTCGATCCAAAGGGCATACTTCAGTTGTGTGTGCCAATCCTAGGGATTGTCGTCTAGGAGATGTTTGATCACTGTTGTCAGGTTTTTGTTAGTAGATTTTGCTACGTCATTGTCTTATGGATGGTAATTTGAGGAGAATTTGAGGATTACCTAGTTTTTTAAGGCCCATTGCATGAGCAAGGTAGAGGAGAAAGAGGGAGCATTGCTACATACCAGATAAAATGGCATCCCAAACCTAGTTATGATGTGCTCCTCCAATAACTTGGTTATGACCCTCATGGTGCAATTATTCAGTGCTTGGGCCTCCATCCAACATGTACAGTAATAAGTGGCTATCAAAATAAAATTGTCCTATAGATGAAGGCGGGTTAATCAATCCAACAAAATCCAAGCCCCATTAGGCATACAGACGTACCTCATATACCGGTTGTAAGGGCATTGCTAGATTTCTCTCCCGGGTCACGCTTGTTTGGTAGGTGTGGCATGATCTCACATGTTCACCATTGTCTTTGAATATTGTTGGCCAGAAATATACTTCTCTCAGGATTTGGTGAGTATTTTCTTTAGATGAACCGTGCCCTGTCCCATATTTGTCATGAAAATATTTTAGGATTTGTTTTGCTTCCAGCCTATCCAAACACCTGAGGTACAAACCCTCATAATTGCATTTATACAACTGGCCATTCTTTAGCATGTAGGAGCTGCTTTTAATTTTCAGAGATCTTCTCTGTGAACCATTCATCCCCTCTAGGCAATGATTCTGCAACAAGTAGTAAACTATGTCTTGATACCATATATCAGTAATCACACCTTGATCAGTGTAGGCCTGGCATACTAGACATTTTTCAACTTTGGAGATCAACTTTTTTAGGCCTTGGCCTCTCACTAATTTCATTGGCTAGATCCCTAGGTCAAACTCTTGGAGGACTATCATCCATTTCTCTCTTCTCTCTCCCAACTCATTCTGCATCAATAAAGACTTGACAACTGCGTCAAGGACTATCTTAAAGAATTTTCTCCTCAAGTTGTAGTGTCAAATTTTATTTACCACTTTGACGAGAGGAAAATACTATTTATCCAAGTTGGGGTACCTGATCTTAGCATCCTTAAAGGGGAAACTCATGAATGCTATAGGTCTTTCATCTTTTTTGTCCTTCTTTTGCGTTAGGATGCCTGAGCATGAGTGCTCAGATGCAAAAGAATAGACCTTGAAAGGGATGGTGTAGTTAGGGCTGACGAGGACCGGAGCCATGGCAATGGTGCCCTTTATCTCTTAAAAATATTTCTTTACTCAGGCAGTCCACTCAATCTTAGCATCCTTCTTGAGCATGTCGTTCAAGGGCTTTACTATTTCTGCAAAGCCGCTGATGAAATTCCTTACGAAGTTAATCTTCCCAAAGAAAGATTTTGGTTCTTTGCAGCTATGAGGCGGCATCAAATTTATAATGGATTCCACCCTTTCAGGGTCTATGACTATCCCATTTTCTAAAATAATATGTCCCAACAGCTTTCCTTCAGTTACCCCAAACACGCATTTCTTGGGATTGAGAGAAATCTCATATTTCCTGTAGCTTTGAAGGCATTTTTTGAGATCATCTATGTGGTCAGTTCTTTGCTTTGAAAAAACTGTGAGATCATCCATATAAATTATAATGCACTTTCCCTCTAGCCCCTTGAAGGCCATGTCCATTTGCCTTTGGAAAGTGGCCCCAACATTGATCAGACCAAAGGGCATCCGTGGGTAGGAAAATGTTCCCCATTTGGTTGTGAATGCTATTTTTAGCTTTTCCTCTTCCTGTACCATTACTTGATTGTATCCTTAGTAACCATCCAAAAAACACATCATCTAAGACCCATTTACTATATGCAATACTTTGTTGATAGACAGGAGAGGGTAGTTGTCTTTCTAAGAGGACTTGTTCAGGTTCTCGAAGTCTACGCACAATCTGATCTCCCCAGTCTTCTTTCTTACTGGTACAAATTTTGCGACCCAGGTGGAATGTCAAATGGGAAAGATGATTCTAGAATCTAGTAACTTATGGAATTCCTTTTGGATCAACGGCTCCATAGTAGGGTTCATGGGTCTTTGGCATTGTCTAAAAGGTTTGGAGTCTAGTTTTAGAGGAATATTGTGTACTATGACCGAGGTATCATATGTTTTCAGTTCTTCATAGCTCCAAGCTATGACATCCTGATATTCAGTGAGGATTTGGAACATTCTTTCCATTTCTTCTTTGGTACCCACTTTTCTAATGTGAACTTCTATTGGTTCCTCTTCCATGCCAAGGTTGTATGTCTCACACTTTTTACCATTAGGTGCTACATCTAGGTGTCTCTTCATGACGGTCCCATCATTGTCAAAAATACTTTCTAGCTCTACCACCCCTTTTGGTATGGCATTAGTCCTTAGGTTTATGATGCCTTGATCATCAAGATCCCTAGTATCAACTGCTTCTTCTTCTTCTTCTTCTTCCTCTCTTCATCTATGATCTATTTTTTGAACACACCAGCACACATGATGAACTCAAGGATGTGTTGATCGTCTTTGAAGTTCTGGAAATTAGTGATGTTTTCCAGGATGGCCGAGGCTGCGACGAGTTCAACTGAGAATTTCTTTAGCTTAGACTTCTCCATTGGATGTAATGAACTCATAGATACTGCTAAGGCATCAGTAACAACATTTTTCTCCACGGGATGGCCTTGATGTTGAAGGCTTCAAAGTCATTAATTAAGTCTCATGCCTTGTTTTGGTATGCTGAAGGCCTCTTATCATTGAAAGAATAAAGGTTGCGGACTCATTTGATGACCAACTGTGAATCTCCTTCCACCGTTAAAGCTTTTATTCCTTTCTCGTGAGCCAAGAGGAGTCCACAAACTAATGCCTCGTATTCTACAACATTATTAGTGCACCAAAATTGTAATTTGTATGCAGAATAAAAGGACTTACCTCTCAAATTTATGCGTTTGATCCCCGCTCCTGCTCCTTGTTTTCATTTGGAACCGTCAAAGCATAGTTTCCAAATCTGTTGTTGTTTATTAGGGCTTGACTTGATTGGGGCCCCTTGGAAAAAATCATGGTCTTGAGTTTTTGTTCTTTCCCTTCATCTCTATCTGAGGAAGTTAATTCTTCTTTCCTTTCCCTCTAGATACGTTTGGGCTTAGGAAATTCAACACCTCCTTTTCCTTTAACTTCTAGAAATCCTTTGTAAGGTGGACATGCTCCATCATTTGAAGTACTCTAGTCACTAAGTATGTTTAGGGTAGAGCTTTTGTAATCAGAGTCTAACCCACTATCTTGGTTTTGGTATGGAGTGTCTGGATTTACTGGGCTATCTACCTCTGGCAAAGTGTTACTCTCATTTGCCACCTCAAGGGTGCCCTCTTTTATTGTAGACCCCTCCAATACTTTCTTTGGTAGGGTGATCTGAGCTAATACTCGCGACAACGCTTCCTGGGCCCTGGAGCATGTGAACTCTGAATGGCTAGCCTGATGCAATCCATAGTACCCTGGCAGCAACAAGATGTTGGGATCTGCATTCTGACCTAGATGCTTCAGGTTGCTGTTGTACTGTCAATGAGACTTCAGAAGATGTCGTCACCAATATTCAACTCTAGGATACCTTGGATAGGACTGTGGTCCAACTCTTCACCTTCTCAGATCTGAAACATGAGGATGTCATCCATTATAAAGTGCCTAAATTAGTCTGTGTGAAGAGAACTTCATTCAAAGAATTATACTCTATGATCATCCTTTTCAGTTTGGGTTCAGCATCTATCTTGATCTGATTGTTTAGTCCCCTCCATGGTAGCCATAACTAGGTAAAGTCGGTGGACAACCACCCCCTCATATATTTGGTCCATTCTCGACTTAACAACATCCCATAAGTCTTAGGGATGTCCACTATGTGGCACATCAATGTGTTCTTGTATTCTTGGATCGACAACTAACTAAATGTGTACATCTTTGAGCACGCTGATTACTTTGACTTCATTTTTATCCAGTTGTATCACTGCTCAGTTCATTATTTGGGGGACCATCCCATAATTTTGGAAAATTGACAATGGCATGACATTGCATGAAGCTCCTTAATCAATCAATAAATTGTGTAAGTTCTTTCTGAACATCCAAAAACTAAGTAGGAATGGTGGCACCTCCATCCTGTCTTTGAACAGAGTGGGGAAAACCTCAGCAGTGTTGACATTAGTTGTGGGTGCTCTTGCACCACTAGCTGATGGACCCTGATTTGAATGGTCTAGAGATTTTAAAAGGGCTTCTTTCTGAGAGGGGAAACCTTGCAGCATTTCAAACATAGATATGTTGGCTTTAGTCTTCTTCAATTCTTTGATCGCACTATACTTATTGCTTGACCATGTAGCCCCTTTGTAACCAGCAAATGTGTTTGATGGAGGGGACGTAGGAGCATTTGGGCCTCTAGGAGGCATGGGGTTGTTGCTAGCCTGACGGTCTGGTAGGGTTGGTTGCTTTCCAGAAGGTATACCATCGATGAGAGGTTCCTTTCTGTTTCATAAATTGTATGAGTTCTGATGGTCATTTTGGAAGGCATGCACTTTAGAATATTCAGGCTCATTCTCCTTTTGAAATGGGAACACAAACTCTTCTTCCCCTGCATAGGTATCCGAGCTTCCCTCCTTTCCAAACTCATAGGAATCAAACATCATAGCATTAAATTATTCAGATGGATCCTTTGGATTCTGAGTGTAATGAACATAGGCATTGTTACTATACCTCTCATTTCTTTTGCGGTGATTTGGAGCCCCAAAATTTTTTTCTTCTGAAGCCTCATATGTGTTAGCATTATCCGCTGGGATGCTACAATTGTTTGGTTGGGTGTTCCATGGCCTATTGGGCCTTTGCTGCCCAAATGATTTCTCTTGTGTATTGTGTTTGTTGTAGGTATTGAAACTCTGATTCATATTCTGAGGATAGGTATTCAGACCAGCAGACGTCTGTTGGTATCCACCTAGGTTTTGGGATGGATTTAACTTCATCCTAGTGAGCTCACTTGTGAGCTGTGACAAGGTTTTCTTCATGGCATCCAGCTCAGAGGCCATGAGAGTATCAGGTTTGGTTTGGGGCACAACTCTTTGCTCCACAAATGTTGTCTTACAAGCTTCGTAGCCTGGGTAGGTGATGGATGGTGGTAAAGTTGCGAATGGTTGCGCCAGAATTTGATTCAGCGGGGGTATGTGAGTGGCCAAAGCTTGATTATTCACTAAAAATGGTTGTGGGGCAGGAACGTTTTTAATGATGGGAATGGCTGCAAAGTTCCCTTCTTGCGGGTTCATTTGCTGTGTAAATGTAATGGCCTCATTGTACACCTTTTCCATTGTGTCTCTATCTGCAGTGGGAAGCCTTCTTAAGAAAATTGAGGTGAAGGGATCCAAAGCTTTGAGGTAGACTTGTATGAAAGCAACCTCTGGTATAGTATAAGGAGCTTCCATATTTTCATGCATTTTGAGGAAATGATGATTTAACATAGCGATGGGCTCCTTAGGATCTTTCCTTGTTGTTATGAACTGATGATGTTTTGTACCTGGATCCACATGCAACTTGAATTGATTAATAAATTTGGTCTCAAACTCATTCTATGTAGAAATATAACCCCGCGGAAAATTAAGGTACCAATTGTATATGCTGGAAACCTACCTGTTGGGAGCACGCTCAGACATGCAAACGTTAGAGATATAAAACCATTAAACTACACTAACATGTCTAAAAAGCATACTTCAAAACATGATTTCTATCATAACCTCTGATGACCTGAACGAGGGTACCCAATGCCTTGTTGATTTTCTCTTAAAGATGTTATGTGGGTGTGCTCTCCGAACACAATATCAAAATCCCACTTTGATTACTTGCATGCTATGGATTGAAACCTACAATGCAAACTAATGGATGCAATGAAGAGCTCAAGAAAAATTATGAAGAACTAGTCTCAAGCTATTCACCATATGATTGAAATGAAAATGCAAACAACTAAACTAGAATGATATGCATGAGATAATAGAACTAGATTTATTTACCATTATCTTAACATGTGATTTATAGATTCAACTATGAACTAAGATTGAAAAACATGAACTAATGAAATTCTAGATCTATTTTAACATGATAACAATGCATAAAAGGAAGATGATTTACTCTTGATAATGGCCTTTATTTATAGATTTTTTGGAGGAGAGAGAGATGGCTTGGATGAGGTGGATCTCATGTGGCATCCACATAGGTGCCACATGAGGGACACATAAGCCATGCAAGAGGCCCACTTTGCTCACACGTGTGAGCAACTTTGGATGTGATGGGTCAAAGTGTACTTAAAGTACACATGTGAAGGATTTTGTAAGAGGTGTAAGATTGTGTAAGAGTTTAAGTCCAATGAAACACTTTTAGAAAGTGTAAGAAAGTGTCATCAAGGTTGTAAGAAACCTTGTTGGCACCAAATTAGTATGATTTTGAAAAGTCAAATTTAGAAATTTTCTCACACATGTGCGAGCAAATAATTAGGACTAATATGTGTAGGAATCAAGAAATTAGCTTAATTAACCTTAGTTAATTAATAAGTAGGTCTATTTGGTGAGAGTGATGTGAGGTAGGGTAGGATCTAGGTTCAAATTAGCTTAATCTAAAATAA